>SJXQ01003992.1:555551-593600 GCA_006408695.1 Aepyceros melampus
GGCTATTTCTATCTGGAACATCTGTCCTCTGCTCTCCTCTCACTCATCACTTCTCTTCAACACTTCAGCCTCAGACTGGATACTCCTTTCCCGTCTAATCCACAACTACCAACTGTGCACACTCTCTACAGCCCACAAGTAAAGGCTCTGGCCAAGTCCAGACTTTCAATTTCCTTTTCTTCCCAAACTACCCCTTACCAGAAGAATCAAGGAGGGCTTACACCGTTTTTCTTCATTGTATGAAGGCACGACCACAGAAAGCTGTTTGGTAGGTGAGTCCTGAATGCTGGGTAAGGCTTCTCTCTGGCCCCTGGCATTTAAGAAGAACTTCTCTTCTTCATGTCGATGAAGGTGTGGCATCTCTGTAGCAGTTATAAATGCAACAAAGGAAATCTAAAAGCAGATATGTTAATAAGAGATTATATTGTGATGACCTTTTAAAACATGTGTTATGTTAGAATAGGGGCTTCCCTGGTGGCTTGGATGGTAAAGAATGTGCTTGCAATGCACGAGACCTGAGTTGGATCCTCGGGTCAGGAAGATCCCCTGGAGGAGGGCATGGCAACCCACTCCAGTCTTCTTGCCTGGAGAGTCCCACGGACAGGGGAGCCTGGTGGGCCACAGTCCATGGGGTCGCAAAGAGTCTGACACGACTGAGTGACTAACAGTTACATAAGAATACATCATTTACATGCTGCTTCCCCCATGAGGTGAACTATTTACTGTTTCTAGTCCATTAACAATGGTCTGGAGGTGACGTCAAAACTCCAACCCTTCACCTCTTCTTGTAAAATGATTACCATTGCCCTTTCTTCCCTTACTAAGGTACTAATGCCCCAGGAGGCTCTCTGTGTCCTGTCATGCCCCAGGCTTCTGTCATCTCAGACCTAAGAAGAAACAGTCACTACGGAAGTGACACCTACCCCGAGATACCCTGAACCCCAATCCCTTGCCCCACCCCCACCCCCGAGCTTCTGTGACAAAGGGAGAGCCTGTGGGCAAGGGCAGACCTCTCACTCAGGCCAGGCTGATGCAGGGTTGCAAGGAAAGCGTTTGCCAGCCCCAGAATAAGGACAAAAAAGCTGAAGAATATATATTCATCCCAGATTTCAGTTCAGAACACAGAATTTTTTGGAGTCATGTATCAAATTTGGAGCCTGTAGGCACTATGAACGCTAACATTATATAGCCCTCTTCCAGATTCACTAGGGAGCTAGCTTTGGAAATAACCATTCTTTGTAGCACTGTTTCTACTGATACACGTTCTGCTTTCAAAACAATCAACCTACCAACTTTGGGAATGCAATTCATTTGTAATTCAATGACCATTTATAACATCCCACTGGAAACATACTGAAATTGAATGTGCTTCTGATTAGCATGAGTATGAAGGCAGTGTTTAGTCAAGGCTATGGTTTTTCCAGTGATCATGTATGCATGCAAGAGTTGGACTGTGAAGAAAGCTGAGCTCCGAAGAATTGATGCTTTTGAACTGTGGTGTTGGAAAAGACTCTTGAGAGTCCCTTGGACTGCAAGGAGTTCCAACCAGTCCATTCTGAAGGAGATCCGCCCTGGGTGTTCTTTGGAAGGAATGATGCTAAAGCTGAAACTCCAGTACTTTGGCCACCTCATGCGAAGAGTTGACTCATTGGAAAAGACTTTGATGCTGAGAGGGATTGGGGGCAGGAGGAGAAGGGGACGACAGAGGATGAGATGGCTAGATGGCATCACTGACTCGATGGACGCGAGTCTGGGTGAACTCCGGGAGTTGGTGATGGACAGGGAGGCCTGGTGTGCTGCGATTCATGGGGTCGCAAAGAGTCGGACACGACTGAGCGACTGAACTGAACTGAACTGAAGGCAGTGTGCCGCCTAGTGGTTAAAGAGTTCCTGCTCTGTACTCGAAGCGACCAGACTATGGTTACTAAATTCAATTTCCTACTAGAAGTAACCAGAGCGCCTAAGAGAAATGGCTGATCCAGGTGGGGTAGCAGTCAGGCTAGGAAGCTACAAACATAATGACAAAGTGGCCAGCTTGACTGGGCCAACTTGACAGGGAAGAATTGAAGCTTCAAAAAGAGTAACTAGTGCAGTGTATCCAAACACAGGAAAAACTGTATATCATGAGTTCATAATGATATGGAAAATAAAAAATTAATTAATCACCTTTGTAAGAAGCCAGGGAACCGTCTCATTATTTTGAAAACGTGCCTTTTATCTTTACCTTTTAAAATATGAAAGGTATTTCAGGGAAACTGAATAGCTGCGGATGAATTTTTTCATTACAAAATTCAAGGTAACATGTGAAGCAACGATACAATTACAATATTCTACTCTGCAACCCCCAGTGAAACAGTGGATTTAGGCAGTGATCATCAGTGGCTGCTAAAACCATTAGGTTAATGACAAACTTAATGATTGGTGGGTCAAGCTAGTAACTCCTAAAGCTGTGAATCCCACTAGACACCAAAGAAAATCAGAATCATGTGCTTCTTGATATGACACAAAAGGAGTAATCAGTACCATTCACACACTTCTCTTGATTAAAACTCAAATATGCATTTCATCAAATTGCAGCTGCAACCAGCAGTTCACAGGAAATTCAGAGGACAGAGCAAAATGTTAAAAGTCACCTAAGGGAAGCAGTTAGTAAAATCCAGACTGTGGGAAATTCTACAGAACAAATGACTGTTTATGAAACAGAAAAAAAAAAAGAGGAGAAATTGTTTAAGAGACTTGAGACAAACTGATCTAGTGCTAAGTGTGTGTGGAAACTGAATGAAACAAACCAGTTATACTAATACAAAGGCATCTAAACCAACATTGTATTTTAAATCACTTAACAACGTTAAACTTGAAACTGCGATAACCTTATTGTGATTATGTTTTTAGAAGGGGGTCCTAACTTCAGAGAAAAATGCTTAACATTTACAGATTAAATGTGATGTCTTGGATTTGCTTCGAAATTAATTCAGAAAAGAAGTGGTAAAGAGACAGTGCGGAAATTATATATGAAAGACTGATGTGTTCTGTGCTCCTGGTCTGGCATCTTAAAAAACGAAGTTCACTAGTTGGGTGACATTTGCCTCCATGAATCCACGTTTCCAACATCAGCTTCCTCACCAGTCAAGGAAAACTGATGATAACATTTCTGTCAGTTGTTGTTTTAAAGATCAAAAGAGCTAATCCTGGTTGAAAGCTGAATACAATATCCAACATAATGGTAGTATTCAATAAATGGAAGCTCTTATAACCACTTTGAGCTACTAGGATCAAAAACTTCTAGTACAACCTCATGAAGTGCACATTTAACAGAGTCAACACACGACAGATTCAACCTAGGATTCTGTCAAACTCTGCTCCACCAAAACCCTGAAAACAAACAAGTCTCCATATACTACTAAGGGAAAAATAGACCGCTTCTCTCACGCAGACACAAACACTAAACATGTCAGGATACATTGCTTGTTCTCTGTCTAAATTACCTCTAAGCTGTAAATTCTGAGAAGCTGGCCCAGTGGCCTCCCTGGCAATGCTACCTAGCCTGCTAATCTCAACGTCAAGGAAGCAGAAATCTCTCCCTTTACTAACTAGATGGCGGGCCCATCCCAAATTATATGGGAGAAAGTTCACTCGGCATATTTTCTACTACTTATGGATCGAGAAGTGTTACAATGTTTCTATGTTTCCACAGAAGTGGCAAAGAAAATCTAAGTTCGAATACCACTGTGCTGTTTCGTGCAGATGCAGTAAACTTAAGAGTGCTGAATTCTGGGACATAACGACCCCCAACCATACGGTACCAGCAGGCCTGGACCAGCTTGGTCTTCCTGATCCGCTGATTTATCTACTCTGCTAATAGCTGGCTTTGGTCAGTGCTGTCTCCACTTTCCATTTGCTTAACTATACCAGGAAAGAGAGTGTCTAGAAAGCACACACGTTCTGGGGAGGTGCTCAGGATCTCCCCGGGTAGGGCCAGAACTGCAGACCCGGGAGGAAATCTTGGAGAGGTCAGGGCTGAAAGGGCGGATGGGCAGAAGGTCCGGGAACCAGGGGACTAAGAGAAGACGGGGTGGGCATGTCCCAGTAACGCAAGTGCTAGGTTCTGGGCACGCAGGGAGAAGGAGCTCCAAAATAAAAATAAAGAACTGAAGGAAAGGGGGTGTGAAATTCTGGGGTCTAGGCTTGGGGAAGCGTGGTGAAAGGACACGTCAAAGAGCGGACAGCTCGGAGGACAGGATGCCTGGGGGGCCGCGCCTCCAGGAGCGCAGTGAGCCCAGGCCCGCGTCTGTCCCCAACCCCTCTCCTCACCAGAATCAGGGCCGCGGCGGCCAGCGCCACGCCGAGCACCGCCAGCTGCAGCAAGAGCGGAGCCATCCTCCATGCCGGGCCGCCAGCCGCCCTATCCCACGCTTACACACACGCGGAAACGCGGCCGCGCAGCCCGCCTCCTGCCCGCAGAGAGGCCACGCCAGCTGGGCGCCCGCCGCCCACAGCGCCACCTCGCGGCCAGACCCGGTCACGCCCGGGGACCCGCGCTGCCCACAGCGCCACCGCGTGACGAGACGAAGACTATGTTGTGTGCGAGCGGCTCTGTTCAAACGCAGTAGGGTTGTCAGAATCAGCAAGGAGAAATAAACGGATGTCCACTTAAATTGAATTTCAGATAGCAACGGATCGGTTTTCAACAGCATTATTAAAATATAACACACACTCAAAGTTCACCCATTTAAGAGCTTTTTGTTATATTAACTTTGAAAAACTGATAAAACAAAATTTCCCATTTTAATCAGTTTATGTGCCTACTATAGGGACATTGATTGCATTCACAGCTTCCTGCAACCATCACTACCGTCTATTTCTAAAACTTTCCCAGTTCTCCCCCAGCTTCTGGTAACAACTAATAACATGAACAATTTTGCGTGTACTCTTTGTTCACCTGACATTCAAATTGAATCGGATGCCCTGCGTTTTATCAGCAACCCTTTCTAGGAAGGAGGTGGAGTGGAGGTTTTGAGCCACGACACAGTCTACAACGAAAGCTGTTTCTTTGGAGCCCACTCTTGGCAGCTGCGTAATGTAACCTGATGTAGATAACGAGCGCATAGAATTTTAAATTTTCGGTGCTCTAGCAGGAGGCTTTTACCTGGAAGAAGGCAAGCCCAGGGCTCAGCCTAAGGAGGAGGGGAAAAGAACGCGGAAACATTGGAATAATGCTCCACACTCAACCCTTGATTCTTTGCTACACCGTCGGTTTTCTCTGAAACTTCTGAATGGTGGGCTTCCCTGGTGGTTCAGCGATAAAGAATCCGCCTTCAATGCAGAAGACACAGGAGACATGGGTTCTATTCCTGGTTTGGGAAGATCTTCGCACTTCAGTATTCTTGCCTGGAGAATTCCAAGGACAGAAGAGGCTGGTGGGTTATAGTTCGTCGGGTCGCGAAAAGGCTGATTCTACAGATGAGACTAAGCGCGCACGCTTGAACTATCAAACTATTTCTAAACAAACACTCGTAACTTCCGCAAAAGCCGATTCGCCAAAAAACGTCAAGGTCAAGAAAACCTAAAGGGGCGACTGGCTAGGGGTGGTCGAAGCGAAGCCATGCGGGAAACCACCCTCACCTCTTCTACCTCTACTTTGGCCCATGCAACCCTGCCTTCTACATACCAGGTAGCAGAATCAGTGTTGAAAGTGCTGAAGCGAACCGGCAGCGCGGGCCGGAGGGGGCGGTGATACGCAGGCGCGGGCGCGGGCGCAGGCGCAGATCCGCGGGCGGAAGATGGCGGCTGGGTTCAAGTGAGTGCGGTAGGCTGGCTGGCGCGAGTTTGTAGCCTATCGGTCGGCGGCTACTCTACCCTTGGGATTTTCTCTTCGGGAGGCCACCCCACCTGGTTCCCATTTGTTTCCACCGCAGAAGCAGACGTTGGGCGGGAGAACTGGAGGTGGTCGTAGTGAAGGGAAAGGGCGCGTCTTCTCCCCAGTGATAGGAAGGACTGTGTAGAGCCGGTACCGCCGCGAGCCCTAGGCTTGGTGTGTAGTGGACCTTGCTGCTTAGGAGAGACCCTTGTAATCTTGTAAAAAGCATTGCGTCAAAACCTCAGGGCGCCCTGCTTTCCCTGCCCAGTAGTTGAGTGTAAAAGCATTCTGCCTCGTTAGAAAGGTTTTCCTTATTTTGGTGCTGCTCTCTGGGGAAGGCTATAGCTCGTTTTTTTATTTTTTATTTTTATTTTTAGCTCCAGTTTTAAATGGATGAAATAAAATAGTTTTCCAAAGGAAAACAGTTTTATTGAAACGACCATGTATTTGTATAAACTCCGGGTTTTTGACACAGTGAAATATCTGTTTTGAAATTAACTTTCTTAGATAAGGCCTAGTGGGAAGTCTAAAGTAACTCTTGAATTTCGAAGTAACGATACGTCTTACACTTACCTTAGGCAACTATAAAGTAAAAACGAAAACATTTAATCTGTGGTTGTTAAAGTCGCAGGTACGGCTAATTTAGTGGTTTATTGCCTATGCTTGTAATGGAAGAATATGCTAAATTTGTCAGGGGGTACTGAAAATAAATACGTAATTTTTTTTTTTTCCTACTAACGAAGTATTCCTGCTTCAGAGTGTGAGTGATGCACACCTGGATTCATTCTCTTTTTAAAGAGGCCTAGGGTTTTGGTGTCCATCCTTACACTTGTTTAAAGCAGAATTAAAGTCAGTCTTTGAGTGTGATTGTTATTGCAAAAGTAGCTACTTTTTATAATTAGCAACATGTGGCAACATAAACTAGAATTCATAACAGAAAGTTATAAATTTTGGAGATTTCTGCTCCATCACCCCAGCTATTAAGATTGTTGTGTTTCTGGATTTATATTAATTTATAATTTATCTCATATTTTTCACATGTCTTTCAGAACTGTGGAACCTCTGGAGTATTACAGGAGATTTCTGGTAAGTAAAAGTGATTATGTGATGCCTTTTGATAATGGTATCATATGCTTTTTTTATAAATACAAGTATTAATCATATTTTATTCACCTAATGTTCTAAGTATACTTCAGTTTTTAAAAGACAATTTTAAAGTAATAGATTAATTTATTTGAATTAATGAGGTTCAGTGTGTTTTCCCTGGTCTGTGTAAGATATACATGTAGCTGTAATCACTTTCATATATTTATTTAGAAAGAGAATTGCCGTCCTGATGGAAGAGAACTTGGTGAATTCAGAACCACAACTGTCAACGTAGGTGAGAGTACTTTGAGTTCTAAAAGAATGTTGAAGTTGCTTCAGTTCTGAAAAATAGAATTTTTTTTAATAGCAACTTTTTATTTGTCGAGTTTTTTTAACTCACTCTCCTCTCACTAGTGGGCTTCCCAAATGTCTCGGTGCATAAAGAATCTACCTGCAATGCAGGAGACAGGTTTGATCCTTGGGTGGGGAAGATCCCCAGGGGAAGGAAATAGCAACCTACTCCAGTATTCTTGCCTGGAAAATCCCATAGACAGAGGAACCTGGCAGGCTACAGTCCATGGGGTCACAAAAGAGTCGTATACAACTGAGCAACTAAGCACATCCTTTCAGTTTTATGTTCATATTAAATTTTAAAGTAACTCTGAAGTGTTTTCCCCCTTACTTCAAAAGTCGTAAAGTTTGGTTTCCTTCTATATCTTACATTATTAAATCTTCTGTTGCAAACATGGAATTTTCCAGTTTTACCCATATCACAGTCCCAGGTTTTAGCCTCTGAGCCATTTAAACGGTGTTTCAGACAAATTCTACCAGGTCTAAGGGATTACAGTGATTTTTCTGTGAAGAGATTTTAATTTTTATAACAGCCCCGTGATTGAACGACAAATGATTGACTCAAAATCAAGAAAATGAATAATTCCTAAAACAATTCGATTGACCCTTGGAACAGTGAGGGGGTTAGGAGCACTGACCTTCACAGAGTTGAAAGTCCAAGTATAATCTTAGCGTTACGGATTGGCATTCCGCATCCAAGGTTCAGCATCCTTAGATTCAGCCAACTGCGGATCATGCAGTCCTGTGGAAGCAGGTACTGAAAATAATCTTCCTATGAGTGACCAGTGTAGTTCAAGCCCGTGCTGTTCAAGGGTCAACTGTAATTTTACAGAGACTCCAGCAAGGAGGAAATTTTCATGGACAACTTATTTAGAGATAAAATCATTCATAAAAGAAGAAAACTTTTTCATTTTTTTAAAATACTTTTCAGGTTCGATTGGTACCGCAGATGGTTCTTCTTTAGTGAAGCTGGGAAATACTACAGTAATTTGTGGAATTAAAGCGGTAGGTTTAATATACTCATTACCAAGATTTGAGTTACTAAATTAGCTTCATATACTTATTAGATTATAATATACATCTATAATTCTACTGTTGATTGGGCAGTCAGGTGTTTTAGTATTTGTTTTCATTTCCCAAGTTTTAACCTTTGAGTTTTAGATAATACAACCCAAGTTTAATGACTTAATTATAATTTGTGAACATTTGCAAATCTGCTGAAACAATTTTTTTAAAAATCCTCACTGCCTTTAATTTTTAAAGAATTTGGCTGTAATTTGACAAATTTTAAGATGTTTTTGGTGACATATTTTTATCCAGTGATGGCATTTAATCTGTGCAAATGTGTAGAAAATTGCTCAAAAGTTTGAGGGAGTTAATAGCTACCATTTACTGAGTTACTTGCTATTTCTAGCACCTTAAGTTGGGTACTTTCAGAATTGCCCAGTTTAATCATGAGAAACGCTGGGCTGGAAGAAGCACAAGCTGGAATCAAGATTGCTGGGAGAAATAATCAATAACCTCAGATATGCAGATGACACCACCCTTATGGCAGAAAGTGAAGAGGAACTGAAAAGCCTCTTGATGAAAGTGAAAGAGGAGAGTCAAAAAGTTGGCTTAACGCTCAACATTCAGAAAAGGAGATCATGGCA
Source organism: Aepyceros melampus (assembly GCA_006408695.1). NCBI lineage: Eukaryota > Metazoa > Chordata > Mammalia > Artiodactyla > Bovidae > Aepyceros > Aepyceros melampus. The sequence goes on from SJXQ01003992.1 coordinate 564,498, forward strand.
TCTGGTCCCATCACTTCATGGGAAATAGATGGAGAAAGTGTCAGACTTTATTTTTTGGGGCTCCAAAATCACTGCAGATGGTGATTGCAGCCATGAAATTAAGACACTTACTCCTTGGAAGGAAAGTTATGACCAACCTAGATAGCATATTAAAAAAGCAGAGACATTCCTTTGCCAACAAAGGTCCGTCTAGTCAAAGCTATGGTTTTTTCAGTGGTCATGTATGGATATGAGAGTTGGACTGTGAAGAAACTGAGCGCCAAAGAATTGATGCTTTTGAACTGTGGCGTTGGAGAAGACTCGAGAGTCCCTTGGACTGCAAGATCCAACCAGTCTATCCTAAAGACCAGTCCTGGGTGTTCATTGGAAGGACTGATGCTCAAGCTGAAACTCCAATACTTTGGCCACCTCAAGCGAAGAGTTGACTCATTGGAAAAGGCCCTGATGCTGGGAGGGATTAGGGGCAGGAGGAGGAGAAGGGGACGACAGAGGATGAGATGGCTGGATGGCATCACCAACTTGATGGACATCAGTTTGGGTAAACTCCGGGAGTTGGTAATGGACAGGGAGGCCTGGCATGGTGCAGTTCATGGGGTCGCAGAGTCAGACACAACTGAGCAACTGAACTGAACTGAATCCTCTGAAGAGTCACTGGCAATTTTTCTCTCCAAATACTTCAGTATAAGCTGACTCCAAAGTCTGTGCTTTGACTACACTGAGCTCTGAGTTAGTCTAAGTTGAGATTCTTCCTCAATAAAGGTGGGGTGACATTTCACAAGACTTGCCAGGTTAGGGGCTTAATATTGTCTCATTTGAGGTTGGGGTTTAAATTCAGTTTCTTGGCTACTGAGTAAGAAGAGAGGTGGGGCAAAACTTTTAAGAACCTCCGGTCCCTTTGCTGAGGTGCACTAGTCAGCTTTGCCATACTGCCTCCTTGCCTTGCAGAGCTAGTGTGAGTGGTGCTGACGCCCAGAGCCCCCGACCCGCCTCCCAGGCACAGTGGGTGCTCATGATGTTGCTAACTAGCTAAGATGGCCCTTGGTAGAGCCTGCCTTGACTGACTGCTGCCTTCACAATTTTCTAGTAGCTTCTTTCATAGGAAACATTTGTATGCTTCTAGGAATTTGGAGCACCACCAACAGATGCCCCTGATAAAGGATATGTTGGTAAGTTGAATGGTTTTGTAATTTTTTAATAAACACTTTAATATTATAGTTAAATCTTAGTGGGTGAATTGAAAATTATTCAGAAGCTTCAGACAGTCCTGAAAAGTTAATGTATGTTAGAAGATAGTGTAAATTAAGTTTAATAATCCTGTTAAATACTGAAATTGTTAAAAGAAGGTAGTCTAACAGCAAGGTACAGAATTTTGTAAATACCTTTGTCAAACTTGTTTGACCAGTTTATACAGGTGTCATCAACCATCAATCTTTGACTCTTAGGCAACAGGCTGTTAATTGTAAACTTCTATTTCCATAAACACTTCCTTTATACCACTATGATTTTCTTTTTCTTAATTTGGACCACCTTTTCTTTATGGTGGGAACCAACATTTTAAAAATGTAGAACAGCTGGTATTTGATTAGTGAGGCTATATACTGTTACAGATTGGGGTACTTTGAAAGAAACCTAAAAACTTTTGTGAGTAACTTACAATTGAAGGAAGTCTTAAATAGATGCTTGGGGTGCTGTGTAGTAAGTAGTGTATTATTTTTGTGCAGAGAAAGTCAGAAAATGTAAGTTTTTTCTAAGCCTAAGATTTTCACAAAAAATGGAAAAGAATGTAATTGATGTGTTATATGCTTTCCACTTGCCTTGCAGTGGATGAAGCCTGTAAAACTAAACCAGAAGTGAAATTTGGTTCACAGCTGCAGTGTTTCTTTCAGTTCCTAACGTGGATCTATCACCTCTGTGTTCCTGGAGATTTCGGTCTGGCCCTCCTGGAGAAGAGGCCCAAGTGGCCAGCCAGTTCATTGCAGATGTCATTGAAAAGTAAGATTATCATGATAAAGTTTGACTGTCATTCATTTTAGAGTTTTTGAACATTTGTTTACTGTGCTCTTTGTCTTTAAATTAAGTTCACAGATAATTCAGAAAGAAGACTTATGCATCTCTTCAGGAAAGGTAAGAGGGAATAAAGAAGCTATGGGTGTTTTATTAATTCTGAAGTGTTTTTTGGGGTGGGGAAAATTTAAAAAACACACTAGCCTTAAATACAGATATCTTGTTTCTAGATGGAATAGAAAAAAAAAATCACTCTTACTCTGTAACTATCTAGATAAACTGTAGTTCACCAAAAAACCCAGTAAATTTTGATTACTTCATTGCCTGGCTAGAAACTATCTTTTAAGCTGATGTAATCTTTTTTCAACTAATAATGCAGTCATTTAAAATTTTTTCCAGTAGAAAGTTAGTATCTGATCAGCTTACATGTGTTCAAGGTGAATCCACATTATCAATTTCAAGTCTGTTTGAAAACTTTGAACTACATTGACAAGTACCTAGAGGCTTTTCATGTTTGATTGTATTGATTTATTAAGCAGTGTAAGACCTAAAAGTTTTCATGTATTAAGGTTTCTGTGGTAAAACACATTTTGAGTCTCATTTGGGCTTTTCAGAAGCAGTTCCCTCCTCTGCTAACTTAGCAGTAAGAATGGAAATTCCTCCTACATCTGTAGCTCCCTTGAGGGGAAATGGAGATGTTCACTTGTCAGCTTTTGGTAGTTTAGAAGCCAGCTTTTACCAAACTTGCTCAGTTTTTTTACTTTATAAAGGTAAATTTTTTTTTTAAGTTTTTGCCTCAAAAGTTGATTGTTTTAACCAAGGATGTGGTTTGTGAGTAGAAATAAATACATTATACCCATCAGAAAGCTTTAATTTCTTTGTCAACTGTTTCAGCTTGCTTGGGTTTTGTACTGTGATCTCATTTGCCTCAACCATGATGGCAACATTTTGGATGCTTGTACCTTTGCTTTGTTGGCGGCTCTAAAAAATGGTGAGCAACTTTAATAAAAGGAATATGCCTACTTACATGCCAGGGTTCCGTTTTGGTAAAATTTTCTAAAGTTTTAATGAGGATTTACCTATCCACATGTTTCTAAATTAAAGAAAAATAATGTTTTATATCCATCATATTTGCTTTAATTGTTCTGTTTTTTAAAGTAATACTTCTGCTACTGTATCGCATATGGAACTCTGCTCAGTGTTAATGTGGAAGCCTGGCTGGGAGGGGGATTTGCGGGAGAATGGATACATGTGTATGTATGGCCGAGTCTCTTCCCTTCCACCTGAAACTGTGCCAACATTGTTAATTGGCTCGTGTGTGTGAGTGCTAAGTCTCTTCAGTCGTGTCTGACTCTGAGCAGCCTGCCAGGCTCCTCTGGGATTCTCCAGGCAAGAATACTGGAGAGGGTTGCCATGCCCTCCTATACCCCAATACAAAATAAAGTTTACAACAAAAAAATACTTCTGGACAAGTTTAAACAGAGGGAAGAGTAAATTAACCAAGCATAGAATGCCCTTTTTAACTGGAGTGAGAAACTGACTTTACATATTTGCCTTTTTGTAGTACAGTTGCCTGAAGTTACTATAAATGAAGAAACTGCTTTAGCAGAAGTTAATTTAAAGAAGAAAAGTTATTTGAATATTAGAACTCATCCAGTTGCAACTTCCTTTGCTGTGTTTGATGAGTAAGTTAATCAAAAGGTTGTGTATTTAACTGAAGGACAAAGATTGTTACAAGTAGAATTTTCAGCTTGCTACTAGCTTTTCTGGTTTCTACTGGTTCTGTCTAGCGCCCACCTAAGCTAAAATGCAGGTAGTAAGTTTAATTTACTTTCTAAAATAAAATGTGTCTCATGGGTTGATAATGTATACCTTTTTATTTTTAAAATAGCACTCTGCTTATAGTTGATCCTACTGAAGAGGAGGAACATCTGGCAACTGGAACCCTAACAGTTGTAATGGACGAGGAAGGCAGGCTCTGTTGTCTTCACAAACCAGGCACGCACTTTCCTTCCATCTCAGTACTGAACATGTAGATGAAAACGCAGAGCTTCTTTACATTAGGGAGGGCCAAATGGAATGTGGGAGGTTTTATTTACTTAAGATGCCTTGCATCTTATATGTCAGTGGTTCTGAAACTTCAGGAGGTCTTGTTAACACATACCTACAAATCTTGAGACTATATCACTGGTTTATATTATTCAAATTTTGTTTTATAACTTGACATGATGTAGGTCAGGTAAGAGTAAGTGTTGGCACAATTTTTCAGGTGGAAGTGGACTGACTGGAGCTAAACTTCAAGACTGTATGAGCCGAGCAGTTACAAGACACAAAGAGTAAAAAAGCTGATGGATGAAGTGTTTAAGAGTATGAAACCCAAATGAGCAACCACATTTTCAAAACAGATTTGTAAAAACTGTATTTGTTATACTGTGCACAAACCTTTTATACTAAATAAATACCAAACTACATTCTTTTGAAAGATGTTTCTAGTATTTCTCAGGTCACTTCTGTATTATGTACAGTGAAACCATTTTTAAGAAACAGTGACTTAGGCAAACCAACCCTAACGGTTTGTTAAACCATCTCCCTGTTTTTATTTAAAAATTATTTGTTTTTATTTAAAAATCAAACTTCTGTATAAAGTTTGTATGTCTAGCAATGTAAAATACTGACACATTTTAAAAAACAATAATGAAGTAGAAACTCCAAATCCTTTTGATTCAATGCTCTTAAGTTTTTAAAAAGAAAGAAAAACCATTCAAGATTCAGAATTTTGGAGTGGTTGGTGTGCCTCTCTTCATTTTACTTTTTGACTGGCTGCCTGTATGCCGATGACGATGTAGCTGAGCTGTTTGTGCTGCTGCTGCTGCCATAGCCATTTGATGCTGCAAGAATCGTAACTGCTGCAAACAGAGGGAAAAAAATCTAGTTAGGTTAAACATAGGTAGGTATGGAAAGATGATTTTCCTCAGAGTGGTGAGAGCAACAAAACTGAAAGGGAGAGAGCACCAAGATAACAAAAAGGGACTATACCACATCGAGACAATGCACAGTCAAACAGCACCAGTGGTACAGAAGCCTGCTGAGGGCTTTAAAGACAGGGCTTTTTAAACTTTAGAAGAAGCTCTGTTACTTGCCTGGCCAGTCTATATTGCAGTAACTCAGCAACTTCAGTTACCATTGTGTTGTATGATAATTTATAGCAGTATAAAACCACCATGCAAATTAAAGATAGTCAAGTATACTATTCTGACTTCCTAAGAATGGAATAACACTTTTTCTAAAACAGGACAATTTACAAATAGGAACACTGGTATACTTGCCTTTTTCTGCAGTACAGTATTAAGTTAACCATGGCACTTACAACTGTTTCAAAATATAAAGGAATCTAAAAATGTATGTTAATGTGCCACCAGCACTTCATGAACGATTTTAAATTAGGCAGAGAGTATGATTTAAATGTACAAAATATATGCAGTGCTCCAAGTTGACTCACTAAAGTTGTCGGATTTTTAAATAAATTTGCTAAATTATTTACCAATTACTGTATAATCTCAAAAGACAGTAACATAAAACTGAAATAAGGTATTTTGAAGTACTTTTGGAGCAAAGTATCTTAAAAATGTAAGCAGAGTGAAGTTGCTGGATTACTTGGATCTGTTGCTGCTGCTGTTGAAAGGCAGAGGAGAGCTGGAGTCTCTGCTGAGGAAGGCTTTGCTCAGGTCTGTTCTCGGCAGAGCCAAGCTGAGACAACACTACAGAGAGGAGAAGGGGAAAGCAGGCCAGTCAGAAAGTTTGAAGGCTACCAGGGTTAGAAAAGGACAACACAGAAAATGAAATAGAAAAGTATCAGTATGATTAATCTTAAGTATCAAATCACAGACATTTCAGAATAAATTTAGTACAGTATCCTGTTAGTTGAGGGGAACCATTGCCTGCAGGACTTCCTGGACATGAAGAGGGGAGTGCATGTGGCCAGAGCACTGTGCCCTCTCTTCCTGCATTGGTGTCATTTCCCTGAGAAGGCTTTCTAGCAAAATGCTGACTATGCCATGTTTAAAATACAACCAGTCAAGTAGGAAATGGAGTGGGAGAAACCCAAACTACCATAAGGATGAAACTGGTAGACAAATGCCAAAAGACAGTACAATGACTATCAGACCACACTATTAGCAACAAAGGTGGTGAACCTTTTAGAGCTGAGTGGGATCAGGGGTTAAGATCAACTCTGTACAGATGAGGAAACTGCAGGCCTCAATGGTCTGAGGGACTCACTACAAGGTAATTCAGTGGCAAGTCTGGGGCTAAAGTTCTTTCCATTAAAATTATACTACTGCTATTTTAGGAAATTTACAGTTTGTAGGGTAAAGGCTTATTATAATAAATTTCCATTTGGAAATTCACTAGCTCTAAATTAGAACCTTATGTAGCTATTCCAGACACTGGAAATTGTACTGAATTCATAGTAAGCCCGGTGATAATTCAAAATATTCACAAGTTCACTCATCAGTCTTGACACATTATCTCAGTTTCTGCAGACATGTGACTTACTGATTTTAATTAAATATGAACTTAGAACTGCTGTCTTAAATTAATGAAATAATCTTCACTAAAGATAAATCTTTGGTTCACCATTTATTACTAGAAATGGTGAGCACTCATTTAGTTTATCTCCCTTTTTTTTTTAATAACTCTTAAGCTTTGCTACTTAACTATTAAGTCCTAATTCATGTACTAAAAGCTACTAGAATGAGACAAAAAACTGCAATCTAGAAAAGTGCAGTCTAGATAACCATGATAAACTAGAGTCAACTGCTTGGAAGCATCCTACTAAGTTGAGTAATTGTACAAAATCTTGCTAACAAAATTTAGCATGAGGTAAACAACTATTAATATATGTAGGTCAAAGCACTTTATCAAAATAATGAGAAATATCTCAGTGTCTCAGTCAATAGTTCACACATTAAATATAACTGAAATTTTCTCTTGTTTTTGCTTGCAAAAAGGAAAAAGTTTCAATGGTGAGATCCCAAGATACTTTTAATAAATTCAACATTATTTAGATATGAAGATACCAACCAGCTGCCTGTGAATGCATAAAGCTTCCTACTCCGGCAAGGTTAATAACTGCAGCGTGCTGAGCAGATAAAGCTTGTTCTTGACTGGTCAAACTTTGTTCAGAACCCTGAATTAAAAAAAAATATGTATAAAAAGAAAAAACAATTTTGGGTTGGTGAGAAGGATTGTATTTTTTCTGTATTAAAAATCAACATTAGACTAGCTCTTATAAAAAGAGTAACAAAGAAAGCCTTCAAAGGTATTTAGAATCAGCAAGAATAAACAGTATTTCAAAAGCAAGAAACCTAATTTTCAGAATTGATTCTGTATTGGTTTGTTATTGATGCTGTATTAATAATTACTAAGGCATCTAGAAAGCTTCATCAGACGATCTTTTTTTGAGGTATAGCTGATTTGCAATACTGTGTTAGTTTCAGGTGTACAGCAAAGTAACTCTTTAGTGGCTGCACCAATTTACATTCCCACCAACAGTGCACAAAGGCCCCCTTTTCTCCATACCCTCTCTAGCATTTATTTGTAGACTTTTTGATGATGAACATTCTGACCGATGTAAAGTGATACCTCATTGTGGTTTTGATTTGCATTTCTCTAATCATTAGCAAGGCTGAGAGCATCTTTTCATGTGCCTGTTGGTTATCTGTACGTCTTCGTTGTAGATACGTCTATTTAGGTTTGCCCATTTTTTGATAGGGCTGCTTGTTTTTTGATACTGCTTCTATAAAGCTTCATCAAAACATTTTTTAAAAAGCTTAAAACACTCTCTGCAGCACAATACTACAGTTTCTAGTGAGCACATTAGATCAAGAAAAGGAAACAGACAGACATAGATTATAAAGGAAAAAAAACCCATTCTTATTTACAAATGGCAGGACTATTACAGGAAAAAAAAAATCCCTAAGGAATCTACAAAAAAAAAACAGAGTAAGTGAGGTCAGTAAGATCACAGAACACAAGATCAATACCAATTGTGCATACTAGTGATAAACATGTAGAAAATGAAAAACAGTACCATTAGCAATCCCCACCCCCCCAAATGGATAAGGGACAAAAACAAAACTTAGGTGTAAGTCTATAATGCACATACAGGACTTGCATGCTGAAAACTAGCTGATTTTAGCCTAGAGACATACCATATTCATGGACTAGAAAACTCACATAAACATGGTAAACCTTTCCCAAAATGACCTATAAGTTCAAACTCAATTTCTTTAAAAATCCCAGCAAGGTTTTTTTGTAGATATAGACAAGGTGATTCTAAAATTCACAAGGAAAAGCAAAGGATCTAGAATAGCTAAACAATTTTGAAAAAGAAGAACACGAGAGGATTTTCCCTTTGATTTTAGATTTACTATGACCTCTGACAAAGGTGAAAAAGTAATTCAACTGAGAAGGATGGCTTTTATAACAAATGGCGCTGGAGCAAATGGCCAACAGTTTCCTCCCATAAATGAACCCGGACCAACGTGTCACACCTTCTACAAAATTAACTGAAAATGGATCATAGATTTAAAATGGAAAGTATAAAAAATTCTTTTGGGCAGAGAAGCTGGAGAGGAGTTCTTAACACTTCATACCGAAAGCAAAATTCACTAAAAAAAAAAAGTAACTCAGACTTCCATTAAAAGTGGAAGCAACCCAAATGTCCATCAATGGATGAATGGATAAACAATGTGATCTATAAATCAAGCAAATGCTACTCAGTCTTAGGAAGGAACTTCTGACACACACTACAACAAGGATGAACCTTTTGGATATTATGCTAAATGAAATAGGTCAGTCGCAAACAGACAAATACTGTAAAATTGATCACCTATATGAGGTGCCTGGAGTAGTGAAACCCATAGAAACAAAAAGTATGCTAGGAGAAGGGGGAAATAGGGAATTCCTTGATGGGTATACAGTTTTAGTTTTGCAAGATGAGAGAGTTCTAGAGATTAGTTGCACAACAATAAGAATATATCTAACACGCCCAAGTGCACACTTAGAAATGGATGGTAACTTTTGTATTACATGTATTTTACCACAATTTTGTAAAGAAAAGTACAAGAATTTTTTTATCAAGCTAAGTAATCCTTCATGTGTTAATAAAACCAGTTTTTTGGGGTTTTTTTGCTTCTTTTGACTTAGTTCTCTTTTTTTTAAAGAAGTTTTTATTTTGTTTTGGGGTACAGCCAATGAACAATGCTGTGATACTTTCAAGTGAACAGCAATGGGACTCAGCCACACATACACATGTGTCCAAAAAATGAAGTTTTAAGTACACCGTTCTTGAGAAATCTAATAAAGGATGAGCATTATCCAATCAAGACTTGACTGGGTAATCTTTGGCAGAAAGACTGATGGTGAACATTTCATATATTTAATGTGAGCTAATCTGACCTGCCTCTTGAGAAACCTGTGTGCAGGACAGGAAGCAACAGTTAGAACTGGACATGGAACAACAGACTGGTTCCAAACAGGAAAAGGAGTACGTCAAGGCTGTATACTGTCATCCTGTTTATTCAACTTATATGCAGAGTATATCATGAGAAACGCTGGGCTGGAAGAAGCACAAGCTGGAATCAAGACTGCCAGGAGAAATATCAATAACTTCAGATATGCAGATGACACCATCCTTATGGCAGAAACTGAAGAACTAAAGAGCCTCTTGATGAAAGTGAAAGAGGAGAGTGAAAACGTTGGCTTAAAGCTCAACATTCAGAAAACGAAGATCATGGCATCTGGTCCTATCACTTCATGGCAAATAGATGGGGAAACAGTGGAAACAGTGGCTGACTTTATTTCTCTGGTCTAAAAAATTACTGCAGCCATAAAATTAAAAGATGCTTACTCCTTGGAAGGCAAGTTATGACCAACCGAGACAGCCTATTAAAAAGCAGAGACATTACTTTGCCAACAAAGGTCTGTCTAGTCAAGGCTACGGTTTTTCCAGTGGTCATGTATGGATGTGAGAGTTGGACTATAAAGAAAGCCGAGCACCGAATAACTGATACTTTTGAACTGTGGTGTTGGAGAAGACTCTTGCGAGTCCCTTGGACTGCAAGGAGATCCAACCAGTTCATCCTAAAGGAGAACAGTCCTGGGTCTTCATTGGAGGACTCATGTTGAAGCTGAGGCTCCAATCTTTTGGCCACCTGATGCAGAGAGCTGACTCATTTGAAAAGACCCTGATGCTGGGAGGGATTGGAGGCAGGAGAAGGGGACGACAGAGGATGAGATGGTTGGATGGCATCTCTGACACAATGGACATGGGTTTGGGTGGACTCTGGCAGTTGGTGATAGACAGGGAGGCCTGGCGTGCTGCAGTTCATGGGGTTGCAGAGTCAGACACGACTGAGCGACTGAACTGAAAGGAAATGTTGGAGGTGGGACTCAGGAATCGGTATTTTTTAGCTTCCCAGATGATTCCAAAGTGCATCAAATGTTCAGAAAACCCTGAACATTTTAAAAGTAAAGTTCCTTTTACTACTTTACTGCAGTTCTTATTCAATTTCTCTTTGGCAATATACAGAGTATTTGTTTTTGTCTATTTTCTGTTTTAAGCTTCACAATAAAAAGAATTTCTCTAGTCTAAGAGAAACAAAATACTATAAACAGAAAGATGATGGGGTTGAAAATACATGGCCTATAGAGGCAGAAAGACCTGGACCTGAATCCCTGCTCTGCCACTCTCTGTATGGTTGTGAGCAAGTTGGTCACTTGAATCTGTTTCAGACTATGCAAGATGGAAGTGACATCATCTGTTCAGTATGGCTGTTGTGAGAATTAGAAATAGGCCTTGATAACTGATAGCTACTACTGTTAATAAAGAAAGGACAGCATATGAAAAGTTTGTTCAAACAGTCTAAAAACACTTTAAATAGGCCTGGAATATACAAAAAAAAAAGATATAATTCTATGGTATCATATGGAAGGTAGAAAGGACATACCTGCTCCCCAGGCTGTTGAGGACTAGAAGTTGTGGGTTGCTGGGGCTGAGGCTGCTGTGGTGTAAACTGGGAGAGCTGCTGCTGCTGCTGCTGTTGCTGCAGAGTGTTAAAAATGAGCGAGCCGCCTGGAAGCTATTAAGAATTTGAGCAAGAAATAATTAGGCAATTTGGGATTATTTAAATTTCCTTATTCTACAAATGTTTCTGGGGCATTCCCTATGCATCAGGTATTCTTCCAGGGATGAGAAAAATGAAGTCAACAAAACTGAAAACAAAACAAACTCTTAAAAAAAAAAAGGGGGGGGGACAATCTCTTTAACAATCTCTTTAAACAATTTTCAAGTGCTATTACCCTGGCTCTCAAATACGTTAGTAATCTCAAACATAAATCTTTCTGCTTCAAGTTAATACTTAGCTGTCTACATAAACATACTGCTTTTGCTTAACTGTTTATACATCAACACAAAACAGCATTAAATCATTTGCAAGTATAAAAAAAAAAGCTAGTGATGATGAGGGATATATGTTAAAAAAAAGCTCATTTCCCTAAATTTGGTCTAGCTTTGCCCCAATCCAGAGGTGCAAGGGTTTTTCTATAACGTAGCCAGGACGTCCAAAGCTGAAAAGAAAATGCATCAGATGTGCATATTTAGTTTAGAGACATTACAAGCTCTGTCATTATGAATCAAAATTAATTTAAAAAAAAGTGTTTTTATAAGAAGCATCCAGAAAATTCCACATTAAACACTAAAACTATGCATTCCAAATGCATCAGAAAACAAATGTTTTTCCATTTTATTCTATAGGGGTTTAAGTTAAAAGCACTTTGAAGTTTTGGGGCAAAGTCCAAGCAAATATCAAGTGAGAACCTCTTAGATCTACAGTCAAAAAAGAGGTGTCTAGGGTCAAAAGCTCTACATGCAGCATAGCTCGTTAGGTAAATCTGCACAAAGCACAGGTCAAGTGTTTCCTTCTCAATTAGTCAGATAATAAAAATGTAGCAGAATATAATTTGTAAGGTGGTTTTTGCCCTTATTATCAGTGCTATTAAGGAATGCCACTACTCTTAACACTGAGCTTGATCCCTACAGAAATTCCTACAGCAAATGCAGGAAAGGGGGCTAAACAAGCTAACCCAATGTGTCCATATTATAACTGGATTATTCTGCGATGCGTATGTAAATATTGACACTGCATACTGTATAGGAAGTAAGTTTAGTTCTAAATGTGTTACCTAATTTATCATTTCTGAATATCAGGTTGGATGGATGTGATTATTATTTTCCAGTAATCCCTAGCTCTGCCATTCTGTGTCTCCAAATCTTTATTTTCATGTCTACCTTTTCTAACAATTGTCTGTAGACAATCTCATCCATTTCCAACCTACTAGGTAGGCTTAACACTGAACACAATCCTTAAAGGACCAAGCACAGACCAGAATACTCTAAGTTCACAACATGTACTAAATATTCTCTACCTACTTTTTCTCTTTATATATGTTATACTGAGAAAATGTATAAGAAAAGTCTCATCTCTCGACACAAACTGTAACCTAATGGACATTTACTGCATGACTATTTAATAGTGATTGAATAGTCACCTGCCTGGCACTGTGCTATTAAGTCATATTCTCCTCAGGAAAAGAACACACATACCTAATCTAAAAAGCTTCTACTCATATATAAAATCCATTGTAAGCAAACAGCAATACTTATGTATATACATAAAAAGTCTGTTAGAGAACAATTAATTTCTAAGTATATTTGCTGCTACTATTGTAGGCAAGTTATTCTTCTTGGCAGCTGTGAACTCTCCCCTCTGGAACTAGTTCTTAATTTGGCAGGGCTGTCAGAGCTACCGGAAGTGTGGTACATGGGTACCAATTTTTTCCCGCTTATCCACTTAATGATACTTTTAGATGATTCTCAACAACCTCAGAACTTCAAATGCTAAAATGTGCAATCATACATGGTTAAAAAACAAAAAGCACTATAAAAAACTTAAAAAAAAAAAACTATCAAAAGCAGTGTTTCAGGTTTACCTGGAGTAGATTTAAGGGCCTGAGACTTGAAGTATTTTTTAAACCAAATGGAACACCTATTAAATAAAACTCATGGTTAAAACAGGAAATTAAAACTTTATTATACTTGGAGGTACTTTATACTTTAGCATATAAAAATACAACATTTTAAGTACTCTCTGCACAGATGTGCTTATTTTCTATACTTTAAAATTTTCTTAAAACCAGCCCCCCAATTTCATCACTATTTGTTGATAATGAGATACCATTCAAAGATGTGAAGCACAAGATGTACCTTATATTCTTATATTTCACAAACTGAGACTTCTTTATAACTACTTAAACTACTGGGGCTGGAAAAGTAATCTAGCAGCATGCAGACACCACAGGTATGATAAAACCATCAAGACTGCAAATACATTTCACATATTGATATCTACTTTTATTTCTCAGTGCTAAACAGTATGTGGTAACAATCCTGTCTCTGAGAACCAGTGTGGTTTTGCTATTTCTTAAAGTGCAAATGCTAATATTAATAATGCTGAAGAACACCAAATTTTGTGTGTAAGGATCAAGCTGAAAGTCAGGAAACAATGCTTTGTTAATTCTGAACTTATTCCTCCAAATTTGTGACACAACACAGAGCAAATCCTAAACCAGGCGTTGGCAACCTTTTCCAGTAGGCTTTGTGGGCCACAAACTCTGTCCCTTATTGTTCCTCGTATCTTTTTTTAAGAAAACAAACCTTAAAAAATGTAAAACTATTCTTAGCTTGAACTGTGTGTTACAGTTTGCTGATGGCAGTCTTCAAGTATGTATATATCTTCCTCACTAAATATACCAATTTGAACTCTAGTTTAAAAGGTAACTAGTCCTCTAAGCAGGTAATTGTATTTTAAAAAGAGAAAGGGTAGATAATGCACAAAAGACAGTATGAAAGCCTTTTCTGAAAAATGGAAAAAGCATAATCAGACCAAAATGTGACAATACGGATAGCCACTCCAGGAATTCTCATTAAAAAAAAAAAAGAGAGAGAGAGATAATTCCCTTTAAGGGTGGATGACATCTGGGTAATGCTTTATAGCTTACTAAAGGCACTTCCATATCACTTCATTTATTTTCTTGGAAGTAGCAACTTAAGTTAGCTACTTTTACTCCGGCTTTAGAACAGATGAAACTGAGGTTGAGGGGGAAAAATTAAGTGACTTCTTCCAGGCCCTACAGTAAGCATTTGGAGCTACCAGTAATTAGAAGGATTACATGTAAATATAATATCCAAAATTTAACACTGATTCCATTTTCCAGGGCTCCTACCACTAAAGCATACTTATACACAGTAAAATAAGAATATCAGCTAGAATTAGAAAATCACAGCAATATATTAAACACATTTAAATTATATTCTTTGGGTTTTCTTTCTCCTATTCATACCAAGTTTCTCCTAACTCATAGTAAGTTTTTCTTACTATGATGAGTTTGTTTTTCTGTTAGTCTTTTTTTTTCTGAGTAAGAAATGAGACTGTTCACGATACATTCTCTTAAAGAACTTTAAAAGTAGCACACGTTGTTAAAACATTTTCCGAGTACATGTAATTACATTATTACAACTACCACAATAAACTACTACTAATGATGGGGACAGCAGTTATTTTTGAATGTTTATCACGTCTCAGGCATAAACACCTCATCTGTATTTATTCATTTAATTTTCACAACTGTGAGGTAAAGTAGTAGTATTATCCTTATTTATGAGGAAAATGAGGCCCAAAGGTAACTTTGCTATGATTATGTAGTTATGGTAAGTTGAACAAAAAGGATTCAATCCAGGCAGTCCGGCTTCAGAACTGAGGCTTTTAAATGTCATGCTATGTTGCTTTTCTTGCTTACATATGTTTTCAAAATATGTTCTTTTACCTTGAGCAGGACTACACTGGTATCCATCAAAGTTAGTTTTATAATAATGTTTGGAAGTCAAAGATAAAATCTGCAGAGACTTACAGGCTTACCAAGTTTCTTCAGAGAATTTGATAGCCAGATGGTTTTTAATTCAAATACCAGAATTTTAAAAGCTTTTGAAAGGAAATATTTTCAACATAATATTTCATTAAAAAAAGATGTTAAATGTTTATCACTTAAATGACATTTTAACATAAGCATGGAGTGTAATTTTGTTAGAGATTATTATTTCCAATGTTCTGACCTGCTTGAGAGGCTGTCTGCATTGCACTTGGCAATGCATTTGGTAGCAGACCTCCTGAGGGTAGAAGGCCACTCAGGTTTATTCCTGCAGGAGTTATGGCACCAGTGTTACAGCCCAGCATAGGGTTTGAACCACTCATCAAAGCTTGAGCTCCACTGCAGGAGAATAAGACAAAGCATTAGGAAGGCTAGTGATGTAAAAGAAAAATCAGCTACATAAATCCTTGGATTAAAAAACAAACTGCTTCACAAACACAGACATTTCTGTCTTAAATATCAACAGCGAGGTTGGCAAAAATTAAGTACTATGTATCTACCAAGGTTTAAAATATAATCTGGTAGAGTAACAACTCATCAATGGATTAAAAGATGGTAACACAGGATAAACAGGAAAAATCTAAGCTGCTGTCAATGTGAAATCAGTAAGTAGTACCACCTTAGTGCCTATAATGGATGTATTACTACCTAAAATTCAAACATACTTGTTGAGATAAATTCTAGTCACGCAGAAACCATTTTTTTTCAGTTTCAACAATATACAATTTGTTTTTAATTTCATAAATAATTTCTTTACGTCGGTGAGATTATTTAAAAAAAAAAAAAAAATCAGGGCTTCAATGCAAACTTACCAAACAGAGCCCACTACATTGATGAAGTTAAGTCCAGCAGAGTTTGCCATGACCTGGGTGGCTGTGGTTCCTGTAGTTATAGATGTTACCATGGTGGAAAGAGGAATGGTCGTTACAGGCATTGCCTGGCTCAGAGACTTTTGCTGCTGAGCAAACTGAGTTAACAAAGTGGGCTGAGGGGTGAAGCCTGAATCTTGGGGAGTAGGGGTAGCTGAAGGGGTAATAGGAGTTGAACTCTGAGCATCAGGAGGGTGTGGGGTCGATGAAGGGGTTGGTGTAGGAGTAGATGGCTTAGGAGTTCCAGATCCTGCTCATTGAGAAAAATAAAAATTGCTAGTTTGTTATAAATGGCCAGTCTTTTTTCAAATAAGGTTAATGGAATCTTATTTAGCACTGACAGTCTGTTCCAGTTTTTTTTTTTTTTAAAGCAGTTAACTGCAAGTGTTAATTTCTACACATGATACATGAGTGTTGCTACACTCAATTACAATTAAGGATGCAGTATATCACCTACAAATGCCATCAGAGATGCTACTACAGTAACAGTAAAAATACACATTCGTATTCTATCACAAAACCCATTTAAAAGTTAGTTTCCTACCATGCTATCTTTGGCCTAAAAACTTTAAAAGGAATTCAAATTAATTTTTGTTATTTATGATTTCACTAATTTAGGACATCACTTAGAAATATTGCTTATTTTCTGTTAACAGTCTGAGATTAAACTCTGAACATATTTAAAAATTACAGTTAACCATCATATTTGGCACCTAAATATACATATTTAATTCCTAACACATCAAGTTTACCCTGACAGACAAATTTTACAAAACACAGTAATAAAGCAAGGATTTGATAGATAATACTGCATCTTTAACAGTAACTGTGTACTTCGGTTTAAATGTAGAATGTATAGAAAATCTGTTGTGAATGAAGTATGCACAGTTTATCAACTTTAAAAAAAAATAAAAAATAAAAAAACAAAAACCAGAAAAATAAAACCAAAAGCTCTTGAGGTGTTTTCTTTTTTAGCTTTCATGTCCTGCAGAAAGAAAGGAAAGAAATGTGAATGTCCAGAAGCTGTCACTCAACCCTTACTTAAAGTAACAACTGTGTGCAGTAGATTAACATAATAATCAATACCCACAACATAAGAAGTGTGAATAAGACTTTCAGGAAATTTATAAATTTTTTCTTTGTGCAAAACAAGAAGGCAGAAAAATTACACCTTTTGAGCTATCAAGATAAAGATGTTTACATCTAATGCAAAGACCATCCTGCCACTGTGCAGTGTACTAAAACTTTCAGCACATATTAGTCACTTATTAAAAAATCTGAAAAACTGGAATGCTTTTTTGATTTGTAAGTTGGTACCTAAATATCTCAGATATTTGTTAATTTGAAGAAATTCAAACTAATGCTAAAATTCTTGAGCAATTATTCTTGATGTTTAAAAAAAGTATTCAGTAGTAAAAATTACATTATCTTCAGAATGCTTTATGATCATCCCACATTTTAGTAACTGACAGCAATTAATGAGAGTGTACGGGTATTATTAAAAAACTAGCTTTCAGTTTACTTCTTACATTTACGAAGGTAGGACTGCAGCAACAACTCATATGACATTTTTTTCCGTATCAGCTGCATAGTTTACATAAAATGTAAAATGTCCTAAGGTACACTGGTATAAAAAATAATTTGGAATCTTACTGCTACATTTAGCTATCAGATTATTTTTTTCAGGAGATGTGTAGGTTACAAATTATAAGAAAGGTATACACAAGCTGCATACATAAATACAGAAAAACAAATACAATTACAATAAACACATAATACATACAGTCAACAAGAGATCTGCCTGAAGCTTCTTAAAACTTGTACATTTTGGGTAGACAGTACATTCAGATTTCACTATTTCACTGGAAGAACTATCTTAAGAAACACTAATGCAAAAGCTTATGAAGAGTTAATGAAGAATTTAAGTTACAACTTACTTTGTGATGAACTGGCAGGTGATAGGGCAGCTGGAGAAAGCATGCTAACTTGATTAAGATCCACGGATGACTTCCGAGAAAGACTTGGTGGCTTAGAAGCAGGAGGAGGAGTTGGAGATTTAAGAAAGCTGCTGGCCTGTTGTGGTGTAAAATAGTTACCTAGGGAAAAAATATAGAAGTTATTTGCTAGGTTTACAATTTAAGATTTGATGAATTCTGCTATTTCTTAGATTTACAATTAAAAATTCTGAGCAAATCAAAATATGAGCAAATGGGTTATGATCATCTGTTTCTTACTCTAGATTACAGAAAATTAAGGAATGCAATACCTGAGGAACTATTTCCTGAGGTTGAGGGAAGTTTGATGGGTGGAGGTCGATGTTTCACTCCCTTCCCCAGTACTGAAGACTGAACTGAAACGGTCTCAGGCTGCTGAGAGACAATATTAAGCATACTCATTAAAATGAAGTCAAATCAGAAATTCACAAATTCACAACACTATAACTTCTGGATGAAAACACAGTTTAAAAAGATTAGGTATTACACGTTTCAAAAGACTTCAACTTCACAAAGGGAGAAATATTTCCAAGTAAAAAGGTAAAGAAAAGAGTTTGAAGAAGAGCAGAGTAGATGACAGCAAAGCTTCACCCTTAAATCTTCCCCAGAAAAATGATAGCTGTAGAGGTAGGACATACTTCTACAGCTGTTAGACGTATACAGACATGCAGGTGATCAGTATACACAGATGTTTATTACACTTTTTGTTTTATACCTCTGTGTATGTTTGAAAATTCCATTATATAAACTTAAATAATGAAAAGAAAATTAAAGTTAAAAGTAAATACAAAACTAAACAATGGACATGAGTTTGAACACATTCCAGATGGTAAAGGATAGGGGAGCCTGGTGTGTTACAGTCCATGGAGTGGGTTGTAGTTAGCATTGACTTAGCGACTAGATGGCAACAATCCCTCAAAAACTAGTCCTTAATATTTCTCAGATTCCTTGAGAACAATCAGGCAGGAAAAAGTAATAGCACAAAAAAGTTAACCAAACACACTTCTGTTTCTTTCCCTGGAGAAAGCTGACTCAAGCTGGCTGAGCCACTGGAGCTATGCGACATCTTCACTGGACATTTGGCTTCATTCTGGACCAATTCCTGGTACTGACTGACTACTCTGAAATATTAGGGGGAAAACAAGTAATGATTAGCTAACTATTGTAAACATAAATTTATTACATAGGAAATGAATAATTTAATGAAAAAAGTTCTATGAAAAAATAACACAAAAATTAAAATTTAGACAATTTATCTTTAAAGCACAGTCTTTTAATATTTTCAGTAACAAGCTAAAGCTGAAAACATTTTGCTAATTAACAATTTAAAGATCCTTTCAGTATCTTGTCTCTAAAATAAAATTACAGGTCTCTAAAATAAAATCCACCAATAAGCAGCCAAAAGAATTAACCATTGACTCTGACTTATATTCTGATTAAAGTACTACCGAAAACTCATTTTCCTTAGCTACTATAGATATATCTAAGTTTTATTTAAAATAAAGCTGTATTTTAAACATTATCCTTTTGTTACTTTCTTAATTCTATTTAAAAACCCTAGGAGTACCTAAGATGTAATTAAAATCAAAATTTGACTCCTAACAAAGTATTCTCTATCCTACAAGAGTAAAGTTTATCATACCCATCCAATCAAAAATAAAGATGCAAATATTTTTACCTCTCAGCATCAGTCTTTGATCCAATAACGAACCTAAAATGTTTTTTAAGAAAAGAGAAAAGTATTAAATAGACTTGATTAAGGAGCCCCGAGATTACTTTTGAAGTCTTTTAGTAATTTTAAATATAGAATTGAAATCTATCAAGATATGAAAAAAAATACTGAAAACACATTAAAAAATATTAAATGATGACCAAGTCTTGCATGCATTACAAAATAATTCTGTGAATAAATTGGCTGATTTAATTTAAGGGAGATTTATTTGGGGCTGAAAGTTGCTAAGTGCTACACACCCTTACAAGTGTCTGTCCTACAGCAAAATTCACTGAACTACCTTGTGCAAGGCCTGTGGCCTTCCTCTCGCTTTAAACTTTTGATTTTGGAAGTCATTATTAATGTTTACATAGCAGGACCTTGAGTACATTTTGACAAAGAAGAGTTTATCACCAATTCAAATAAAGTCGTTACCAACTCTTTTAAAAAGATTTGACATTTATATGATTTCTTAACAGACTAAAATAGTGAGTTTTTTTATTTTTTAATTACCAATTTGAATGATCATCTGTGGAGAAGCTGAAATATAAAATGTAAAAAAAAAAAAAAAGAAGAAAAAACTTGTTAATGCAGCTCAAACTTTAACTTCATAGCTATTAAATCATTTATGAATATGGGAGAACGACTGGAAGGTAATAAGCCATGGAGCATTTCTGCAGCAATGTCCTGAAGTAAAAGGCAAAAAATTCAATTCTCTAATTGTCAAACAAATATAATCAGTTGGCTTTCTGAACCAATTTTTTTTTTTAAGTGAGAGATCATATGTCATTCCACTGTGTTTCAGAAAAGTTAGTTAACTATTTAAAATGACCAGCATGTGTTTCTAAAGGGAAGACTAAAAAAATATGGCTAATCAAAATATCTGGTCTTTCTACTAAGTCTAAATAAAAATTGTAGCTGAGGATCCCCTGACTGCTACTGTTTTCTCCTAGGGACTTTTACTTAGGTATTGGTGAGGTTATTCTTTAAAATCCATCTTTCTGCTATAATTTCAACTCGTATTTTGTTATGATTTAACATAGAGCTGACTCTTGCTTTTTTTTCTGTCAGGTTCTCTTTATCCTTCTTTTCAAAACAGCATCAACTTGACTAAAAGAAGAGAACTAATAATAAAACATTAAAACAAAACTAAATACTGGGTACCTTGTAGTAAACATATGCGACCCATAAGTTTAGGAAGTTCAACTACAGTTGGCCCTTTGTATCTGTGGATTTTGTATTCTCAGATTCAACCACCATGGAGTGAAAATATTGGGGCGGGGGGGGGTTGGGAGTGGGAGGGAAATATTCCAGAGAGTTCTGAAAAGTAAAAATTGAAGTTGCTATGGGCTGGCAACTATTTACACAACATTTAAGTTGTATTTACTACTTATTTACATGGCATTTACATTGTATTAGGTATTGTAACCTAGAGTATATGGGAGGATGTGCATAAGTTGCAAATATGTACTATTTTGATGTAAGAGACATGACCATCTGCAGATTTTGGTACCCAAGGGGTCATGGGACAGTGCCCTGCAGATAACGAGGAACAGCTTTATACTTATTGCTTTCTATTGTTTTCGGCCACACTGCGCAGCATGCAGGATCCAGGTTCCATCCCCAGGGATCAAATCTCTGGCCCTGCAGTGGTAGCGTGGAGTCCTATTCACTGGACTGCAGGGAAGTCCCATGTAAATATATTTCTAGAGCCAGTAACTGCATGAAGCACTGAGTCTGTGTCCTTATAGGCAATGCTAGAATATCAAGCATTTTAAACAGCTTTTACAGTTACAGTAACCTTGCTTCCCACTTAAACGAATTATTGCCAGAAGCACTTTATGCTCACAAAGGTTAAAGTCATAAGTGAAAGTGAAAGTGTTAGTCACTCCATCGTGTCTGACTCTTTGCAACCCCATGCACTGTAGCCCGCCAGGCTCCTCTGTCCATGGAATTCTCTAGGCAGGAAAACTGGCATGGGTTGCTATACCCTTCTCCAGGGAATCTTCCCTACTCAGGTCGAACCCAGGTCTCCTGCATTGCAGGTGGGTTCTTTACTGTCTGAGTTACCAGGGAAGTCCCCTAAAGTATAAGTGGCAGCATATAAATATACCAAAAGGAACACCACAGGCATAGATTTTATAGCAAATATAAAAATAATTAAGCATAGTTTTTAAAAAATAAGTTACTATTTTAAACTCTTGGACAACATGGTAACTACAATTTAAGTTTACTGAGGTCTGCTGCCAAATCTAACTGAAGTTAACTAACAAAAAAGGAAAATTTTTATTGATCAAAAGCTCATCAGTATCACTGAATAAACTCTTGATGGCTTACTTGGTCAAATACATGTATTTAATAGAACTCACTGGGATGGTGACATCGGATTGTCACTCTCCTCATCTTCTTTACATGGCTGGATTTTACCATAGTAAAGTGGATCACCAAGTGACTGCAAAATGGTCAGCTTTGTTTTCTGATACTGATTACCAGCTTCACATTCAAATATATAATCATCTTTTACATCCTGAAAAAAAGCATCCCAAATAAATACCCTCTTCCAAAAATACATAATCAGAATTAACAAAAACCAGGAAAAAATGACACACTAACATATCTAGCAATTAAGACACATGGAACATAGTCTGTAGACCTATTTACAACTGTCTAGAAGGGCCTCCCTGGTGGCTCAGTGGCTAAGAATCCACCTGCCATTCTTTAAAAACAGAAGGAGATCCCAAAGTAAAGGCTATTGTACTTTATGTTAAAATTCAGATCCCAGATTAGAAACAGCATCAAAAGAAATGGAGCCTGCAGTGGTAACTTACATGGGCTGGCCAGACTGTTGGTTGTGAGTCATCAGACTTGATAGATTTTTCTACTTTGGCATATTTTTCCACCTAAGCAACCAAATCAAGAGACATCAAATACAATGAAACCAGTATTATGACCATAGACAAAAACCTAAGTAACGTAATACAATATGCTTTTTAGCACAAGAATTCTTGAATCACTAATAACACCAACTATTTATGCTTAAGTAGTTTAAAATTATTCTGATACAGATTCAATTAGACCAACTGGTTTTACAATAAAACAAAATTAGGATCTTTTTGCCATGAAACAAATGTAATAAACACAAATGCCTCTTCCTTTTTTACTCCATAAGTAGGTATCCTATTTGTCTTTTAGGAAAACTGGGATGTCAGAGAGGTGATTAGGACCAGAATCTTTTCTCTTGGCTGGGTCTTTACTGGAATTGTCACGTAACAGTGTGGGCAAAACTAGAAAGAGACTGCTGCTGCTGCTGCTAAGTCGCTTCAGTCGTGTCCAACTCTGTGCGACCCCATAGACGGGGGTCCACTGTCTCTGGGATTCTCCAGGCAAGAACACTAGAGTGGGTTGCCATTTCCTTCTCCTAGGGAAGTTATATTAAAACTAGTAACATTTTTGTAAATCTCCATTTTCTCATCAAACTCAAACCATATTTTCCATGTATTTTCTACCAGACTCCATGAACTGAAAGTTCTCATCTTTCTGGTAACCACGATTTTTAAGAGTTAACAGCCTCACTTGGGCATCTGGTAAAAATTCAGATTCCCATGTCCCTCCCCTGGAGACCTGACTCAGTAAGGTGGACTGAAGCGGGGCTTTAACTGGTATCCTAGATGTTTCAACTGATCAGTCAGACTGAGAAACTTTGTATTAGGGCTTTTCTACTCAAAGCAATGTCTGTGGAACCCAGTACCATGCAACCTAAAAGCTTGTCAAGTATGGCAGGAGATCAGGCCCTAGCCCAGACTTGCTGAATTGGAATCTGCATTTTAATAAGCAACCCACATGATTCCTATGTACATAAAGGTTTGGGAAGCACTGCTTTATATACTCATATTGCCCTCTCAAGTCA
The DNA here is from genome assembly GCA_006408695.1 of Aepyceros melampus. Lineage (NCBI taxonomy): Eukaryota > Metazoa > Chordata > Mammalia > Artiodactyla > Bovidae > Aepyceros > Aepyceros melampus. The sequence goes on from SJXQ01003992.1 coordinate 588,030, forward strand.
ATTCCTCTCTTTGGTATTTGCACCAAAAATCTCTTCTCAGGCCATGTTCCTTGAGGGGTGAATAGATAGATACACACTGAAAGATAATGTGGCTTACTTTCTTGAGTTGTATATACAGTCTACTTCTAATGCTTTTGGCTTTGTGCTTTTGAAAATTTTTTTTAAATCACAGATAATAAGATTAACACATGTGCTAGCCTAGGAAGTATGCACAGAACAAACATGTAAAATAACTAATCACTTCTAGAGAGTTTAACGAATAATAAAAACAGGAGAAATAGGAAAATAAAAGAAATACGGGACCTCATATCAAAAGATCTCTTTCTTATCTTTGCTCATTTATAGTTCATGTACATTACGGACCAGCAAAGAATACTACTCAAGGATGAGAACCTTGGCCACTGCTCCAATATTGTTAATTTTTAAATTTAACCAATGAGAAGTATTATCAGGAAATGATGATGAAATATTATGAAAAAAAATCAATGGGATTTTATGCATATTATGTAATATGTACCATTTTCTTACACATTTGGAAATACCTTGCTTATTTTTCCTGCTCTAAATACAAATCTATATTAAGGAGTTACATACTTAGACAAGTAATATGAAAGAACAGCTTTTGAAGATGAGCAGTTGACTTAAGAAGTGTTTCTGCACAAACATGGAGAATGAACTAGTGGTTAAAACTAGGGAAAAGGGGGGAGTTATTATGGGATTATATAAAATCATGTGTGTGAAAATGTTGAAAACTATAAAGCACTATATAATTTAAAGAATCTTTCATTAAATAAAAGAGAAAAGGAGCAGTAATAATCTTCATTTTCCCAAAGTATAAGAGTGAGATTTAGGAATCTTATACATGAAAATAAGTGCAATTCATGAACTGACTTACATCCACCTCAGAAGGTACAGCCAAATTACAGGGACTCCGTTTCCACATATCTACACACTAAAAAAAAAAAAATAAAAACAGTATACATAAATATACTTAAAATGCAAAATAAGGCATTTGGTGTAATAAGCTTCATTTAAAAACATATACTTACATTTCCTGCTTTAGAAATTTTGAGGTCATAATGCTGACCTGCTTTTCTTTCCTTTCTTTTTTGTAAGAAATCAAGTAATTTTAGCTGAGGAGGAGGTGGACAATGAGACAGATCCTGTTGCCGATTCAGAGAGGACCTGGAATATCTCTTGAAACATCTGGAATATTAAGAAATTAGAACTATTGATACACCAAGCTAAAAAAGAAACTCAGAATAAATACAGTTTTTAAAATGTGTAATTAAATCACAAATAGTTGTAGAACACCGTCACTTGCCAAGCAATGTTCCAGGCACTGGTGAAATAAAAATGAACACGACGAACACAATTCCTGCTCCCATGGAGCTGACAGTCAAGAAGGGAAGACACATATATATTCACAAAGGAATGGGTCAGATCACTCCAGATAACAGTAGAGTACGAGTGAAAACCAGGGTCTTGGGAGGAATAAGCGATACGGAGGGCAACACTAGGGGAGGGTAGGAAGGACTCTGAGGAAAATGTGTGAGCCAAGACATGACAAGAAACAATCTGTGGAGAGATCAGGGAAGGAAGCAGAGAATTTTAAAAGTTTCTGAGGCAGGAACAAAGCTGGCTTGTTTTCAAAAAGGAAAAATATAGGTGGGACTAGAGCACCAGCAGGAAATGAGGTCAAAGAGCAAGGAAAGGGCCTTGCAGATGAATGATAACATAAAGTACAATGGGATGGTTTTAGAGGCATTTAAGCAAGTGGTGGCATGATCTACTTTGAGGTTTTTAAAACATTACTTTGGTTTGCCTGCGTGGCAAACAGACCAAAAGGGAGCAAAGGTAAAGCAGTCAGACCAGGTAGGAAGGCGTTTATCACGTAAGTCAAGATGAAGATGACAGGGGCTTGGTCTAAGGTACTGGCAGTGGGTGTGGAGAGATGTGGAAAGAGGTTCTAGGACACTTTATGGGACTGCTGACAGATTCTCTATGGACTTATTTCACTATTTCCAAAGCTGTACCTTTTCCTCAGCATATATTACTTCAACATTAAAACAGAGACTTTAGAAAATGGGTAGGTTATTTCAACCCCTTCAAACTCGAAGAAGATCCAAAGTGGACAACTGAAATAATTACTCAAAGAGAACTTAATGATGAGCCAACTATAACTGCAATCTAAATTAATAGACACTCTTTTACTTTATTGAGATGGCTAAAATATTCAAAGACAAGTTACCATGTTATAAAAAGGCATTAGCTATAACTTGACTTCTGAAACTATTATCACTTTTCCCCAGATCTGTAAAAGAAATTATAAATTGATTTTTTTAAAGGTAACATTAACAAAAATTACCCTGGTATTAGGAAGGGATAAATTATTCTTTATTCTCATACTCATCTCTGCTCAGAATTTCTTTTTGGTGAACAGACTCTGAATTTATAGGTAGTTTGTTCTTCAAAAGAATGCACAGAACGCATCACTTCAAAATAAAGCAGAGTATTAAAAAAAAACCCTAATTCTTACATTTCTACTCTTTAGAGGGAAAAGATACCATAAATGTCAAAATTCAGAGCTCTCTCTCTAGCTCTCTCTTGGTTTATCCTTCCACAAAGGTGATTACCGTTTCATCGGGCGCGTGTTCATCTTTTGCCTGTTATAGAGCAGTCTGTTTGCAGTGCAGGTGACAGCTATGGAAGGATCAAGACATAGTGGTTCCGCTGTAGCCAGAATCAATTGGCTTTCCAGCAAAAGTTTGTCTTCCTGAAATGGGTAAGAGTAAATAATCAATACTAGCTTTAAGAATTTCAAATCATATATATCACTTAATCTAGAAATATTCCTGGGAGTATTTCTGCTAAGGAATAGAGTAAAATGTAGTATTTCAAGAACCAACTTAAGTGTGTAAACTTTACAAACTGAACAGCATGACACCACTAATGGAATTTCAGTAATTTGGACAAAGTGGTCAAGCTGTAAAAATGCCTATCTGTTAGCCCATCAAATTCATTAATATTTTCAGGTTGATGACATTTTCAAATGAAAATGATATTTTTCTGAAGAATTTTCCTTGAAAAGGTACAATAAAGGATAGAGCCTCTCCCTTTATTTACCAGTTGCCAGAGTTACAAATCAAAACCCTTGGAAGCTCCAGATGACCAATGATTTTGTTTCTGAATCTTCTTTTAAGAGCTTTTAAACCTTATAAATGAAAAGATTACAGCCCAAACTACAACACAATGCTTGACAGTTACTGATGAACTGAATCTTATTTTATAACCCATTTCACAGCTATAATAATTTTCACTACTGATATTTTCTTTAGTAACTATTCCTCTTTATAGTAACAGAGAAATAAGTGAATACCCTTATGAATGGGCACCTCGCTGAATCAGCACTGGAGGACTAACTGGCTATTCTCTGAGTAAGAGAGATCGGTCCCTAGGGCTCTACCCAGTGCAGATAGTAAAAAGACAGGTTAGGTGTGCTTTAGAACCCAAGATGACACAGTATCAGCATCTGTTTGTATCCACTGTGCAAACAAAACATTCTACTTGCTGCTGCTAAGTTGCCTCAGTTGCGTCCGACTCTGTGTGACCCCACAGATGGCAGCCCACCAGGCTCCCCCGTCCCTGGGATTCTCCAGGCAAGAACACTGGAGTGGGTTGCCATTTCCTTCTCCAATGCATGAAAGTGAAAAGTGAAAGTGAAGTCACTCAGTCATGTCTGACCTTTAGCGACCCCATGGACTGTAGCCTACCAGGCTCTTCCATCCATGGGATTTTCCGGGCAAAAGTGCTGGAGTGGGTTGCCACTGCCTTTTCTGATTCTACTTGAGAGAGGATAAAAAACTAAGTTTCACACTGGGTAGATTAGGTCAACCTCACCCTAGTTTACCATGTCCTAGAGTAACTGGAACTGAACTGGTTTAGTTTCTTGCAGGATTAATGCATCTTTGTAGAGCTCATAATGAACCAGATACTTTACTCATAAATCAAATTATGAGCAGGAAATATGTTTTGCTTAACTTAGTAAGCACTGCTTCATCCTATATATTACCTGTTTTGGATTAAAAAAAACAAACACAACAACTAACCTGGGTCCACTTATGGTTATCACTTGTTATTGAATGTACATCACAGATTAAAGTCTAAAAGAAACAATAAAAAAATATTAATATATAGGCATACAAACACATGAAAACATTGAATAGATAAAACTCAAAATGAAATCTGAAATATTTCTTAATTAAACATTCCTTACCTGCATTGTTGGACGTAACAGAATGTGCCTACTTTGGTACCAGGAGATTTCATGTTACTGGACTGCCTATAATCACGTATTTCTGCTATGACGCATCCACAATGAAAAATATTAACCTGTTTTGAGTGAAAATATTTAAGTAAATGCCATTTTTTCAAAAGCCTAAGTACATAGGTTTATATTGAGTGTTTCAGGTTCTTAGCATTCTCATGCAATGTTTCTGACCAATAACATACTCAAAATTCCTTGCTGAATTAACCACCATTAAATTCTTTGAAAAGGAACTGTTTTATGTTCATCACTGTGACTCAGGAAGCAGTCGAACACTGTTTCCTAGTTACAGACTGACATTTGGCATTTATTTACTATTAATGTTACAGATCACTGGAACTGCTGTTCTTGACACTCACTGGGTCACTGCTGTACTCTGGTAACACTGTCGCTGTTACCAATTTGTTAAGAAACCATGCCAGAATTGCAGCTTACAGATACAACTGCTGTATCTGCTCTGCTAAAACTTCCAGGAGACAGGTTTCACTAATAAGAGGAAGAAAGCTAACATTAATTCAAATAATAATCCCCTGCTAATGATATTATTTTCTAGTTCTAAGTCCAAAGATAAGGAAATGTATCACTCAAGTCTTGGCAAATTATCACTTGCTACAGTTGCTTATGGTCTTTTGTGTTTTTTTCACCATTTAGAACTTGAGTGAGTACTGTGACTTCCATGTTATCAGTCATTTTTCTGCTCATGCTTTTTAACCAATATTTACTGAGCTACTACAATGTGAACTGTTACGCACTATCCAAATATCCAAGAAGCTTCACAGATAGTGTGTGAGATACTTGCTCTCAGTGTGGAAAGACAGGCAATAAACATGTAAACAAAAACGAGATAACTTGAAAGAGTGAATGCTACAGAGGAAATAAAATAGGGAGTGACTAATTTAGACTGTGCTCAGGTAGAACTCTCTGGTGGAGCAATTTTCAGCCGAGACTTGAATCACAGCAAAGGGCCGGACACCTGGCAGAGATCACTCCAGACAGAAGAGCAGATGAATAAGACAGGAATAAGCTTCCGTCCGTTCAGTCGCTCAGTCGTGTCCGACTCTTTGCGACCCCATGAATTGCAGCACGCCAGGCCTCCCTGTCCATCACCACCTCCCGGAGTTCACTCAGACTCACGTTCATTGAGTCCGTGATGCCATCCAGCCATCTCATCCTCGGTCGTCCCCTTCTCCTCCTGTCCTCAATCCCTCCCAGCATCAGGGTCTTTTCCAATGAGTCAACTCTTC
>SJXQ01003992.1:594799-629994 GCA_006408695.1 Aepyceros melampus
GCAGGTTAGGTGGTCTGGTATTCCCATCTCTTTCAGAATTTTCCACAGTTTATTGTGATCCACACAGTCAAAGGCTTTGGCATAGTCAATAAAGCAGAAATAGATGTTTTTCTGGAACTCTTTTGCTTTTTCCAATGGCATGAATGGCTGGAGAGGAGTGAGTGGGGATGAGAACCAGGTGAATACAAAGACAGGGGTTTTGTACAGTGAGAGGACACTGGAGAACTCTAAGCAGGGAACTTTGTTGTTGTTTTCTGTTTTTGTTTTGGAAGCTTATCAACTACATCTATACATTTCAGTATATAGCCTAAAGGATAAATATCCCACAATATATCAATTTTCATACAGGCATATATATATTAGGTCTCACTTTCCTTTCCAAGAACTAATGAGAATAAAACGAAATATTCTTTATCACAAAACAACATGTATTTGGCAAATCTAAGGACATTTTATGGAGAAAAATTTTGTACCTGAGATTTTTCTAGGAGATCAACCAAAATTGGAGGTAATTCTTCTGCATCCAAGTATTCAAGCAATTCTCCTTCTTCATAAGGCAGTCGAATGGTCTCAGAATCTTAATTTTAAAACATACAAGTTTCTGAAAGTGATCAGGCTCACCAAAAAGCTTAGGTAATAATTTAAGTAACTTTTCATAAAAATAAAGAGAATAAAACTAAAAGCTCTCTTGAAGTCCTTAAGTCTAAAAAATAAATCACCTCATAAAAATCTTGATAAACTGTATATAAACAGTTTTAGTTAGAGAAAAATACCTAACATCCTATGGAGAAACATCTGGCACAATAATCACAAAACAAATCCCAGCCAGCAGTACAATAATCAGAGTGTGATAAAATTCTGACTGTTAACTAAAACTTCCTTGCAGATTCCTTAATCTAATCTGGAAGCCAGACTGATAATCTGGTATGAGTGAGTGAGTGAAGTCACTCAGTCGTGTCTGACTCTTTGCGACCCCATGGACTGTAGTCTACCGGGCTCCTCTGTCCATGGGATTTTCTAGGCAATAGTCCTGGAGTGGACTGCCATTTCCTTCTCCAGGGGATCTTCCCAATCCAGGGCTCGAAATTGGGTCTCCCGCACTGTAGACAGACGCTTTACCGTCTGAGCCACCAGGGAAGCTGGTATAGCTTCTGAAAAATGACTACTTACAGGCCAAACTTCTCTTGATGTTACATTTACAATTAAAGACCAATACAAGAAAAAAATCCTTAAAATTCTTTAACTGGGTAAGTTCCTTACAGAGCTTATACTATCATCACTGAATCAAAATTTAAATGCCTCTTTGGTGAAATCTCAGAGTGTTAATATTTTAAAATTCTATTCTGACATTCACATTAATCAGAATAAGATGTTGAAGACTATTCAAAAGGTAGTGTGTCTGCTTAACTTTGAAAATTTCACACTCAAAATATATTCAAAGCATAGAAGAAAAACAGATTAAAACACCTTACACTATCTTAAATAGATTAACAGCAACAGAATGAAAGTAAATTTTGACACATTTTAAAGTTACATCTTTCATGATTTAATTTCAAAGACCTTTCTCAATCAGAATATTTCTCAAATTCAGCAAGGCTAATCATAGGAGAGTTAACTTCTCTTATTGTAACAAAACATCATTAAGAAGAAAATTTGAAAGCAAAGTTTTCTGTTGTCAAAGCATCACTGATGTAAAGGACAGATCATTCAGCAGGGTGAGAAGCTCCTTCTAAAAGACAACACATGCTGCCCAAAATACACAGTTTTGTGGCTGCTGCCCTCTGGAGGGTCTTACCTGATCCATTTTTTCCCCTGAGCATCAGAGAATATCCCTCATTTCCTGGGTATAGGTTGACCACTAAACATGACAATGTCTCTTGCATAACAAGCTTCTCTAATAAGTTCACATTTCTTCTTAATTTCTGCTTTAGAAAGAGGCAGAACTCATGAAAATAATCCAGCATAATTTCAAATAATGCAATCACTTAACGAAACTAGATCTGAGTTAGTTAATCTTTGATGCTCCTTCCATATCTATATAAAATTAATGTTGATCTATTACTGTTTTATGCAAATGAATATCACCAAGAAAAAGTGATCCATAAAATAAAACCATCTAAATACAAATAAATGTACCTGAGTACACAAGTAGCAAATATTAAAAATATTTAGAAAGGAAAACCATTAAATGCAAATTTTTTAAAAAGAGGCTATAATTATAATTAGTTTCTATTAAGTTTAAATGTACATAAATAATATGAGGCATTCTCTTTGGTTGTACTGTTACAGAGCACATTTCTTAAAACATTTTATGGCCTAAATTGGATCCAAATAAGCTCAACAGCTCTAATTAGCTGAAATGTTAAATTCAAAAATATCCAACTGGTTAAGAGGATGAAAGTGATTTAAGTAATTTTCTGTAAATTGAATTGAACAGCTTCCTAGAAACTACTTTGCTAAGAAAAACAAAACACAAAACTATCAGAAAACATATATACATCAAAATCCATTCTTTAGAAATTCATACAATTTAAAGTGAAAGCCACTTATAATAATTTCTTTCATCAAATCTTATTTGTGAAAGGTATCAGTTAATAGAATATTTTTCATGACCTCAAAAAACAAGCCTGTTTAGAGTACTTTATTTTCAACATGTATATATAGTCATATACAAAAATTATGAATTCTTAATCTATAGTCAACATAGAAACAAAAACTGTATTTTGAAAATAATAAATAAATATTTAAAAAGCAAAGCAACTTTTAACCACTGTGATGGAAAGCTGGAAAATATCTTTATTCTTAAAGGACCACACTTTAGCCTGTGGGCCATAAGGTCTGTGTTGCAACTATTCAGCTATGCTATTATCTCAAAATCAGCCACTGACAAGACATAAAACAAAGAGTGTTGCTAGATTCCAGTAAAAGTTCATTTACAAAAACATGCCGTGAGCCAGGTCCAGCTGGTGGACAATGGCTGTCAACACCAATCTGGAATCTTTTACGTATCTCTCCTACCTTAGTTCTATGTATGCTCATCATACAGACTGTGGTGATAACTGATGGGGGTATAATGTGAAAATTAATAAAAGGAAACCTCAACTAAAACTGGAGTGGGGAAGGCTGCAGAGGGAACTCTCCTGCTCTACCACTCATCATCCATTACCCCACCAGGAAGACATCAATTACTGATCCCACCAGGAAGAGAATTACCTTGCACTCCTAAACAGGAAATGCAATATTTTCCTGGGGGAAGACTTTCTTCTTGGCCAGCAACAAGCTCTATGAGTAGGAAAGGACTGCAGCCCAGCCAATGGAAAACACCTGTAGCTCAGCCAACGAAAAGCCAGCATCTCCTGAAGTTTTACTTTCCTCCAGTGAACTCAGTTTTTCCTTGCTGATGACTTTCTTTCCTTGTCCTGCCCTCCTTAACAATATACCTCTTCCATGGTGTGTAACTCCTCAGAGTATCTGTCTGATAAGATGCTATCCAATTCATTCAGTCGTTTAATAAGGCCAATTAGATCTTCAAATTTACTCTATTTTTTTTAAAACAATGCATGTTAAAACTTACAAAATGTGTTACATACCTCAAACATACACAAATTATTGTAGGTTAATTATTTCCTAATAAAATGTATGGAAAACATGCCATAAAACTCATGGTTTCACAATCACAATTTTTCCTAAATATTTTAAAACAGATATTATTAGAATTCCATTAATTTTTTGCCTAAGAGGCATTCATTTTTAAATTAAAGACACACAACAGAAGCTCACTAGAGCCTTTAAGGCCCTTACAACCCAAGGGTCCAAAAAATATCAAGAAATCAATTTCTATTATATTTCTACTGCCCATATGTTCATGCTCAATAAAAATAAATTTAACTTGCCATGAACTAATTTTTGTGACCAAATTCACATTTTATTATCATCTAAATTTCCTACATGTCCTGCAATAGTTTTAACTTTCCAGTGCAAATTACCATGAGGAGATAGGTTACTTTTCTCCTGATCTTTAGTCCACAGATAACTTCTCAGGAAGAAAAAGCAGCAAAAGACAATATACGTGGTAGTTTTGCTTCTTCTAACTTCCTAATGAGACAGTCTGCTACTCAGCAAACATGCCGAGTTTGCTCACCTCTCCTACCCAAGTAAGGTATCTGCCTGATACCAGATTAGACAGAGCTCTGGTTTAGCTGCAGAACCAGGTAGTCTGGTTAGAAAGTAGTATATTTGTTCACTAACAAAAATACAAACTCTACCTGCTTCAAATCTAATTCCTTCAAACTTCCCTTCTTCCACTACATTTCAAAAGCCATAATAATATAAAAAAATTATACTTACCTTAACCTCAGGCTCTTTTTCACATTCTTCAATATATAAGTCATAAAGTTTTTGAAATATAGATTTTCTAAAATAAAATAAAGACAACACACAAAGTACTGTGAATATAATACTCATAAAATAAACATTTTGAATTTTACTGTCATTCCCCCCACAATTTCCCAAAAACTGGGTGGTGAAGAGAGGCTGGACATGGCAGCTAACATCAATTTAGAAATTACTAATACAGTTGACCCCTGCACAACATGAAGGTTAATCCTCATGTAACTTATAGCTGGCCCTCTGCATCTGTGGTTCCTCTGCATCCACGGATTCAAACATGAAGTACAGTAGTGTTTACTGTAAACATCTGCAAAGAAATGGACCTGCACAGTTCAAACCCAAACTGTTTACGGGTCAACTATATATGCAAACTACCCATGATACAACATTTCTAGCTCAGTGTCTAGTAAGAAATAAATGGAGGCTATCATCACATTTCATCATATCTAAGAAACTATCAATTAAGTATTCATACCTTCCACTAGATAGGTATTTCCTTTTAGGAGGTCTCTGCCGGGCACTTTCAATGACATACTAAAAAAGAAAAGTTTAAGAAAACAGCTGGCCTTTTGCTTAGTGCATGAACAACTGCATTAAGTATATTTAAATCATGTGAAGGCTAAAGACTATTCAATCATTTGAGTCTTACATGCATATTAAATCATACTTTTTAGAGAAACCTACTAAACTTCTAAATATATGTAATAAACAAGTGAAATTTAAACTGCAGTAAAATTTAGCTCAATATTTACTTGCATGTTATAACCAAAATCGTAACATTTCACCACTGTGATTTTAGTCAATAATATTTTCAATGTTTTGTAGTTTTCGGAATATATATAGCATACCCAATTACAAAGACTCTATATATTTGAGCTACTTCCCCTTTAATTAGCAAATAGAAAATTTGTTAAAACAGAAAACACAGTTTCAAAAACTCTATGTCCTTGTTCAAGTATTTAACTCACAATACTGTTCAGTTTTTATTCCACAGCATTACTATCTGAGCATTCCAAGTAACAGATGGTTCAAACATCATCTGGTATTCTTATATATATATTTACAGACAGTATACTCATCCTAATATTAATGTATGCCCTGGACAGTCACATACAAAAATCTCTTAAAACTGACTTTTATCAATTAAAGACAACACTATTTCAATGCGTAACTTAGTCATGCCTCACCTCTGCACGATCCAAAGCTAGTTCTAAAGCTTGTTGCTGTAAAAAGTAAATGGTGTATTACATTAGTTATTTTCACACAAAAATAACTTAATATACATATAACATTTCTAATTAAGTGTTTAAATGTGTTTTATTTTTTAAAATAGGTCTAACATTTTCCTTTCTTCTTCTCCTCCACCCACCCCACTGCATGCTCAGGACATGCAGGAAAAAATATGGTCATCTCAGACACCTGATTCTGACCACAAATTAGTTAAGAAATGCTACAATGATTTTCTCTGGTCATGCTTGTACAGCTAATATAGGGCTAAAGGTTCGATATGGTAACTATTACCGTTTTATAAACTTCAGCATTTTAAGAGCATCATTTAGGAAAATATACTGGCCATCAGGTATGCAATTAAAGCGAAGCAAAAACTGAAATCCCTTAAGCTGCTAGGAATCCTAAAAACTGAGAGGGCTATTATGTTGGTGCCTAGTATCAACTTAGACATTCTTAACATTATGAACAGAAACTAGGCCAGTGCCTAGTAGAAACAGAATGATGGCTACCCTTACCGATTTTTAATGAATTTAAAATGAATGTCCAACTCTTTGCGACCCCATGGACTGCAGCCTACCAGGCTCCTCCGTCCATGGGATTTTCCAGGCAAAAATACTGGAGTGGGTTGTCATTTCCTTCTCCAGGGGTATTTCCCGACCCAGGGATTGAATCTGTGTCTCCCGCATGTAGGCAGATTTTTTTTTTTTTACTGTCGTAGCCACAAGGAAAGCCCTAATGAATTTAAGATACTATCAGTTACATGCCTGAATTATTATTTAACATTAGGGAAGAAGAGTATGCTTCCAATAATAAGTTTAAGATGTCACTGACTGTATCAAAGATACATTATCAATTCAGTAATTAAAATGTAAAAGCAAAAGCAGACGCACCTTAGAACTGAGGAGAATACAGTATTATTACTACATGTAGTTTGAGATCTACTAGTAGACCCCCATCCTTCTTTGATTTCTTAAAGAGACTTATAGGGCAAGAGAGATTAATAAGGGTAAACTCTGTCTTCTTTATTTGTATAGTATTCTTTTGTAATGATATCCAAGAATAAAAAACACTAGATTTAAAAAAATTTAAGCCAATATACCACCAATAATTTCTTTCTAGTTTTGTGGTTTGAGTATCACACAGAGATATACCATTTTTCATTCACAATGACAATCACTTTTAATCTCACTGAGAGGCAAGGAATTTTCATTTTTTAAGAACCTATATTTTTCTGTTATTTTGGACTCTCCAACAATTCAATCTACCAAGTTCCATGGAGTAAAAACTTCTGCTGCTGCTGCTGCTGCTAAGTCGTTTCAGTCATGTCCGACTCTGTGCGACCCCACAGACGGCAGCCCACCAGGCCCTCCCGTCCCTGGGATTCTCCAGGCAAGAACACTGGAGCGGGTTGCCATTTCCTTCTCCAATGCGTGAAAGTGAAAAGTGAAAGTGAAGTCACTCAGTTGTGTCCGACTCTCCGCGACCCCATGGACTGCAGCCTACCAGGCTCCTCCGTCCACAGGGTTTTCCAGGCAAGGGTACTGGAGTAGGGTGCCATTGCCTTCTCCAGTAAAAACTCCTAGTACCCATCAAAATCCCAAGAGGGCAGGAGTAAGAATACAGATTGCCAGGTTTCAGAAATCATGAAGGTTGAAGTGACCCTGTCACCCTAGTTATAAGGATGGAGAATTAATATTACAAAAACAGCAGTCTTTTAGAAGAGCAATAGAACCTGTACATTATCAAGCGTCTAAATGGAGTAGGTTAAAGAAAGTCTGAAATGTGCCATACTTCAAAAGGTTGTTAAATTTATATCAATTTAATTTATTTTAAAAATCTCATGGGCAGAATTCAGTGAAACTATTCCCCGGGGACTCAAAATTAGATTCTTGAGCATAAACTATCTTCCAATATATACTCTTGACAAAAACACAAGGTTCTTTTATTTTAGCCATAAAACCTTATAGAGTAAGTTTATAACTTATCAAAAAATTATAAAACACAATCAAATGTATATTCCAAAACCATTTCAAACAGCCACTCTTCTCAAATATTTAATCTTCTGATATCAAAACTGTAAAGGGTCTAGTGAGATATACCTGCATATATAAATGCTAGTATCATTTATTCACTACTGCATTCAAATACTTAAGACAATATCAAAGCAAAATATAAGGTAAGAACCCCATTGTGATAGCTCCACTTTTTTCTAAAAAGGCAAGGGTACACAGGCAAGATTCCAACAAAAGACACAGGTTTTCTCAAGTTTATTCAACATGGTGGTCAGTGCTTATTTATTCTCTGTCAAATGCTGTTTATAACATTAGAAAGTGATCTTTTTCTTCTGTTTTTAATTTTTAAAGTTAAATGCCCAGCCCTACGTATGTTTAGTGACTGTAAGTGGTAAGCAGAAATGTGCCATTAGAAGGCTAATCCTAATGCTGCTTAAATGTTAATTGCAGTAAGCAGGTTATACTTCTTGTTAATTATTTTAAAAAATCTGTACTAACAAGAACTTCAAAATATGAGAAACCTGTACCCCAAAACTATTTATACTTATACCCAAGGTTCTTGCCAGTGATTTGGATTATGGTAATGTAAATAGAGGACCTCCCTGGTGGCTCAGATTGTAAAGAATCTGCCTACAATGCAGGAGACCAGGATTCCATCTGTGGGTTGGTAAGATCCCCTGGAGAAGGGAATGACTACCCACTCCATTATTCTTGCTGGAAATTCTATGGAAGAAATTTTTTTTTTTTTACTACGTCACAAAAATACGGACAGATAGATTATCTCTGTAACCTGGATATGATTATAATACTGAATTGAGAGATGAGCTTCATATTTTAAGATTTTGCATGCAACTGCTAAGTAATTTCCTAGTTAGAGTAACAAGGGTAGCTAACAAGAATATTTGTTTCACATTGATTTTTTTTTGAGGGAAGAATTCTAAGAATATTAACATACTGATTTGTTGCTCACCATTGTGATATAAAACAGGAGTCCAAAAAGGAGAAAATTTATGTGCGTTGATGAAGCTAGATGAAAACCATATCTTTATAAATCAATCTTAAGAGTACTGAAAAACAAAAATGACAAAAACCCCTAAATTAACATAAATTAACATATATGAGATTACTAAGTAATTAATAAGGGAAACTGAAGTATATATATTCGTATGACACTTTAACCAGTCACAAATTCACACACGGACAGTCTATTCACTCATTCCGAAAAATACAGTTTTAACTAGGTAGAGCAAAATAAAATCATTACTCAATTTCTTAAAAATATTTAACATCCAGGAGAGAATGTTTAATTTCTTCTATCTTCACAGTCACTGCTCTGTTACTCAGGATTTTAACAGCCTGCCCTTTGGCCTTGATCACTGCACAGTTCATTTTACAAATCAAAACATTTCATCACACCTGCAGATAAAAGTTCTAACATTCTCCCAAATGCCCCAGGTTACACTGTCCAATGTAGCTCCAGGCCTTCCAGCTTGTCCCCTCCTAAGCAAACAAGACACACTCTAGAAGAACCTCATTCCTCTAATACACAAGGCTCTCATCCTGGCTGCACAACAGAGTAACCCTGGAAACGTTTAACAAGTGGGATACCCATGCTCCTCCAGAAATTCTCATTAATTGGTCTGGATTAGGGCCCAGGGGTCAGCATTTTTTACTCTCCCTAAGCAATAAAAGTGCTGCCAATGTTGAAGTCTACTGCTAGATCTTCTCTGTCTCTCACAGTGTTTGCTCTGAAAGTGATGCTAAATAAAGCTTATGTGTAATCTAACTCTAACTCCTTGTAATCAGCCGTGTCTATACACAACTGAGCACACCTTTAAGCAACAGAAAACAGTACTTTCCATGTAAAATTGTTTTGGTTTGTTTTCGGTGAACCCAAAGCTTAAGTTTTGCCAGTTCGGTCTTGAAAAAGAAGGTAGAAGACAGGAAAAAATTCAAAAACCCACCAAAAATGACAAGTACCCTACGGGTTCCAGGAATAATCATTTCACAAATGAATAAGAACTTAAAAATATTCTACAAAAGTTCATGCGAGATTTAACATGAACTTAAGGTGAAATTTTTCTGACCACTGAATCTAAAGATGAAGATACACTGTTGCTGCTGCGTCCCTTCAGTCCTGTCCGACTCTGTGCGACCCCATAGACGGCAGCCCACCAGGCTCTCCCATCCCTGGGATTCTCCAGGCAAGAACACTGGAGTGGGTTGCCATTTCCTTCTCCAACGCATGAAAGTGAAAAGTGAAAGTGAAGTCGCTCAGTCGTGTCTGACTCTTAGCGACCCCATGGACTGCAGCCTGCCAGGCTCCTCCCTTCATGGGATTTTCCAGGCAAGAGTACTGGAGTGGGGTGCCATCGCCTTCTCCGGAAGATATGCCATAGGCAAAATGTGAAGACTTTAAAATCAGATCTCTTGTCACTAAACTGTGAGGGGTGAAGGAGAGCTGGGCTTAGTGACTTTAAATATTTAAGTACTACAAAACCCTGTCAGTTCAGTTCAATCGCTTAGTCGTGTCCGACTCTTTGCGACCCCATGAATAAGCAGCACGCCAGGCCTCCCTGTCCATCACCAACTTCGGGAGTTCATTCAGACTCACGTCTGTTGAGTCAGTGATGCCATCCAGCCATCTCATCCTCTGTCGTCCCCTTCTCCTCCTGGCCCTAATCCCTCCCAGCATCAGAGTCTTTTCCAATGAGTCAACTCTTCGCATGACGTGGCCAAAGTACTGGACTTTCAGCTTCAGCTCATTCCTTCCAAAGAAATCCCAGGGCTGATCTCCTTCAGAATGGACTGGTTGGATCTCCTTGCAGTCCAAGGGACTCACAAAACCCCATAACCACTTACAAATCCAAACATTCTGACCGTAATACAGAATCTACTAGAACTGTGAGAATACCACTGTAATTACCACCGTGGCCATTTTACAGAATAAGGCGCTCAGAATTAGTGATTTTCTCAGGATCACACAACTAGACCGGAATTCAGACTCCTCTTTTTAATCTTGAGATTTTTACTATTAAATCTTAACAACCTTTAGACCACTCAATCCAGCACTCGTTTTTGAATTTTTATAAGCATTTAAAATAAGGACTTGATTCTGCTCAGACTAATACTTTGTCTTAATTTTGATCTATTTTTACATCATGGTTATCGACTATTTTTCACTGTACTCAATCTAACTAGAAAAACCGCGCTAATCACTTTCTATCTCGAGTCTTAACAGAGACTATTTACGATACGCGCGGCCCCTCCCCGGTGGTGGTTATTGGAGATGGCTTCCAGGGGTGGCTATTTGCCAAGTTTATTTCTGAACTCCCAGGACCCACGGCGAGGATCGGTCATCAATCCAATTCTAAATACGGCCATCAATCCCACTGACTTCTCCGATGGACACTGAGTCTCGAGCTTTGTTAACAACTTAGACTTTACCTGAAAAACGCCCCAATTCCACAGCCCAGCTGACAGCCTTATTCAATACGGACACCAAACACCCCGCCCTCGCCACCACCAGTGGCCTCCCTACAAAAAGCGCTACGCTTAATTCTAGCGAATTTCCGGAAATACCTGTAACTGCAAACCAAACGTCAACACTAAAATAAAGACGCGAGAGGAGAAGAAGGCGACCGCCCAGGAGGCTGCTGGCTCGGCCCGGCCCGCCGCGTCTCCAGGAACACCAGATACCTCGCGCGGGCGCCGGCCCCGGAAGCGGCGAAAAGCCACTCGGGAAGCCGTTCGTTCCCCTCTGACCCCGCCCCTAGTCTCGCGCCCTACCCCACCCGTCGCGGGCGCGCCCCTGCCCTCCCGCAGCGGCCCACCTGTGCAGGCGGCCGACTCTGGACCGCGCCCTCCGCTCGGCCAGAACGCGACGCACGGACCTCGGCCCCGCGCTAGCTCTGCGCGCTGTCGCCGCACGCCCCGCCCCCGCTCTGGCCCGCGCGGCGCCGCAGCCCCGCCGACCGCCTGTTCCGGCGCCCACACTTCCGACTGGCGCGCTGGGCGGTGCGGGCGGCCGGCCGCGGGCGGAAGTGGTGGAGGTGGGAAGGGTGGGCCTCGGCCAGCGGGCTCGACGCCGGGATGCTCCCGCCTGAGTCCGCCCCTGCGAGCCCCGTAGTGACTCGAGCGCAGTGACCAGGCGAGGGCCACGGGCACCTTCGCCGACCCGGCATCCAGCTCCTTAAAAGGCGACTATTTGTCGCCTGTGACTATTTGGGACGTTGCCAAAGTCCTGGAGTTTCAGCTTCAGCATCATTCCTTCCAAAGAAATCCCAGGGCTGATCTCCTTCAGAAAGGACTGGTTGGATCTCCTTGCAGTCCAAGGGACTCTCAAGAGTCTTCTCCAACACCACAGTTCAAAAACATCAATTCTTGGGTACTCAGCTTTCTTCACACTCCAACTCTCACATCCATACATCACCACAGGAAAAACCATAGCCATGACTAGACGGACCTTTGTTGGCAAAGTAATGTCTCTGCTTTTGAATATGCTATCTAGGTTGGTCATAACTTTCTTTCCAAGGAGTAAGCGTCTTTTAATTTCATGGCTGCAATCACCATCTGCAATGATTTTGGAGCCCCTGACACTGTTTCCCCATCTATTTCCCATGAAGTGATGGGACCACATGCCATGATCTTTGTTTTCTGAATGTTGCAATTTAAGTCAACTTTTTCATTCTCCTTTCATTCACTTTCAACAAGAGGCTTTTTAGTTCCTCTTCACTTTCTGCCATAAGGGTGGTGTCATCTGCATATCTGAGGTGATTGATATTTCTCCTGGCAATCTTGATTCCACTTGTGCTTCCTTCAGCCCAGTGTTTCTCATGATGTACTTTGCATAGAAGTTAAATAAGCAGGGTGACAATATACAGCCTTGACATACTCCTTTTCCTATTTGGAACCAGTCTGTTGTTCCATGTCCAGTTCTAACTGTTGCTTCCTGACCTGCATATAGGTTTCTCAAGAGGCAGGTTAGGTGGTCTGGGATTCCCATCTCTTTCAGAATTTTCCACATAGTATTGTGATCCACACAGTCCAAGGCTTTGGCATAGTCAATAAAGCAGGTTAATGTCTTTCTGGAACTTTCTTGCTTTTTTCATGATCCAGCGAATGTTTGCAATTTGATCTCTGGTTCCTCTGCCTTTTCTAAATTCAGCTTGAACATCTGGAAGTTCACGGTTCACATATTGCTGAAGCCTGGCTTGGAAAATTTTGAGTATCACTTAGTGTGTGAGATGAGTGCAATTGTGCGGTAGTTTGAGCATTCTTTGGCATTGCCTTTCTTTGGGATTGGAATGAAAACGGACCTTTTCCAGTCCTGTGGCCACTGCTGAGTTTTCCAATTTTGCTGACGTATTGAGTGCAGCACTTTTACAGCATCATCTTTCAGGATTTGAAAGAGCTCAACTGGAATTCCGTCACCTCCACTAGCTTTGTTCGTAGTGATGCTTTCTAAGCCCCACTTGACTTCACATTCCAGGATGTCTGGCTCTAGGTGAGTGATCACACCATCGTGATTATCTGGGTCGTGAAGATCTTTTTTGTGCAGTTCTTCTATGTGTTCTTGCCACCACTTCTTAACATCTTCTGCTTCTGTTAGGTCCATACCATTTCAAAACAAAACAAAGCAGATTTTATTTAGGAATTATTGCAATAGAGAAAAGAGACCTTAGTATAGAACTGGAGTCAGTTAGACAAAAACATCATAAACAAGTGAGACCATATAGCCAGCGGGTGGAAATTTCCTAAAATGAAATACCATATAGAAGGGCTAAATTCTGGCCAAACCGTTTTAAAGGTTTCTTAATTGAAGGCAGCCAGGTTGATGTATATTGAAGGTAGGCGATGAAGAATTTGATGAGATCTTGAGGACGATAAGATATCCCGGTAGAGGTTCTCTCTAAACTGACATGACTGGATTCTTATGACAATTAGTTGATGCAGGCCCCACAAGACCATTACTAAAGTAGAGGCTGAGAGGGCTTAGAGGACCCTGACTAAAGTCAAGGAAACACTCCTTGTCAATATCCAGGAATGGACCTGCTGGGTCATGTGGTAATTCCGTGCTTAAATATTTGCAGAATCAATAAACTGTTTTCCACAGTGGAGGAGCTGTTTTATATACTGATAGCAATGTATGACAGTTTCAATTTCTCCATATCCTCACTAAGTTTTGTCTTGTTTTGTTTTTGATAGCCATCCTTGGATCTTTCCAGGTGGCTCAGTGGTAAAGACTCTGCCTGTCAATGCAGGAGATGCAGGAGACTTGGGTTGTTGGATCCCTGGGTCAGGAAGGTCCCTGGAGGAGGAAATGGCAACCAACGCCTGTATTGCCTGGAAATTCCCACGGACAGAAGAGCCTGGCTGGCTGTAGTCTGTGCAGTTGCAAAGAGTTGGACACCACTGAGCACACATGCATAACCGACCAGCCTAGTGGGTATGACATTGTGGTCTCATTGTGGTCTTAAATGGTTTGCCTCGGAAATGAACAGAGAGCATTCTGTCGTTTTTGAGATTGTATCCAAGTACTGCACTTTGGACTCTTTAGTTGACTATGATGGCTACTCCATTTCTTCTAAGGGATTCTTGCCCACAGTAATAGATACAATGGTAATCTGAGTTAAATTCACCCATTCCAGTCCATTTTAGTTTGCTGACTCCTAAAATGTTGATGTTCACTCTTGCCATCTCCTGTTTGACCACTTCCAATTTGCCTTGATTCATGGACCTAACATTCCAGGTTCCTTGATTCAGTATTGCTCTTTATAGCACTGGACTTTACCTCCATCACCAGTCACATCCACAACTGGGTGGTGTTTCTGCTTTGGCTTCATCTCTTATTCTTTCTGGAGTTATTTCTCCACTGATCTCCAGTAGCATATTGGGCACCTATCTGGGGAGTTCATCTTTCAGTGTCCTATCTTTTTGCGTTTTCATACTGTTCGTGGGGTTCTCAAGGCAAGAATACTGAACTGATTTGCCATTCCCTTCTCGAGTGGACCACAGTTTGTCAGAACTCTCCACCATGACCCGACCACCTTGGGTGTCCCTACATGGCATGGTTCGTAGTTTCATTGAGTTAGACAAGGCTTTGGTCCATATGATCAGATTGGTCAGTTTTCTGTGATGTGGTCAGTCTGTCTGCCCTCTGATGAAGAAGAGTAAGAGGCTGATGGAAGCTTCCTGATGGGAGAGACTGATTGAGAGGAAAACTGAGTCTTGTTCTGATGGGCGGGGCCATGTTCAGTAAATCTTTAATCTAGTTTTCTGTGATAGGCAGGGCTGTGTTCCCTCCTTGTTACTTGACCTCAGGCCAAACTATGGTGGAGGTAATGAAGATAATGGCAACCTCCTTCAAAAGGTCCCATGCACACATGCTACACTCAGTGCCCCCAACCCTGCAAAAGGCTGCGCTGACCCACGCCTTCGCCGGAGACTCCTGGACACTCATGGGCAAGTCTGGGTCAGTCTCTTGTGGGGTCACTGCTCCTATAGCCTGGGTCCTGGTGTGCACGAGGTTCAGTTCATGATCTGAGCCACAGTCAACTCCCAGTCTTGTTTTTGCTGACTGTATAGAGCTTCTCCATCTATGTCTGCAAAGAATATAATCAATCTGATTTTGGTATTGACCATCTGGTGATGTCCATGTGTAGAGTCTTCTTGTGTTTCTGGAAGAGGGTGTTTGCTATGACCAGTGCATTCTCTTAGCAAAACTCTATTGGCCTTTGCCCTGCTTCATTCTGTATTCCAAGGCCAAATTTGCCTGTTACTCCAGGTATCTCTTGATGTCCTACTTTTGCATCCCAGCCCCCTACAAGGAAAAGGACATCTTTTTGAGGTGTTAGTTCTAGAAGTTCTTGTGGTCTTCATAGAACTGTTCAACTTCAGCTTCTTCAGCATTACTGGTCAGGGCATAGATTCAGAAGGTTTTGATTATCACACCAGATAATCACGATGGTGGGATCACTCACCTAGAGCCAGACATCCTTGAATGTGAAGTCAAGTGGGCCTTAAGAAGCATCACTACGAACAAAGCTAGTGGAGGTGATGGAATTCCAGTTGAGCTGTTTAAAATCCTAAAAGATGATGCTGTAAAAGTGCTGCCCTCAATATGCCAGCAAATTTGGATAACTCAGCAGTGGCCACAGGCCTGGAAAATGTCAGTTTTCATTCCAATCCCCAGGAAAGGCAATGGCAAAGAATGCTCAAACTACCACACAATTGCACTCATCTCACATACTAGCAAAGTGATACTCAAAATTCTCAAAGCCAGGCTTCAGCAATACGTGAACCATGAACTTCCAGATGTTCAAGCTGGATTTAGAAAAGGCAGAGGAACCAGAGATCAAATTGCCATCAATTTTTTGATGTTGGAGTATTGAGAAAGCAAGAGAGTTCCAGAAAGACATTAACTTCTGCTTTATTGACTATGCCAAAGCCTTTGATTGTGTGGATCACAACAAACTATGGAAAATTCTGAAAGAGATGGGAATACCAGACCACCTGACCTGTCTCCTGAGAAACCTGTATGTAGGTCAAGAAGCAACAGTTAGAACTAGACATGGAACAACAGACTGGTTCCAAATAGGGAAAGGAGTACGTCAAGGCTGTATATTGTCACCCTGCTTATTTAGCTTCTATGCAGAGTACATCATGAGAAACGCTGGTCTGGAAGAAGCACAAGCTGGAATCAAGATTGCCAGGAGAAATGTCAATAACCTCAGATATGCAGATGACACCACCCTTATGGCAGAAAGAGAAGAACTAGAGAGCCTCTTGTTGAAAGTGAAAGAGGAGAGTGAAAAAGTTGGCTTAAAACTCATCATTCAGAAAACGAAGATCATGGCATCCGGTCCCATCACTTCATGGCAAGTAGATAGGGAACAATGGAAAGTGTGACAGACTTTATTTTGGGGGGTTCCAAAATCACTGCATATGGTGATTGCAGCCATGAAATTAAAAGACGCTTGCTCCTTGGAAGAAAAGGTATGACCAACCTAGACAGCGTATTCAAAAGCAGAGACATTACTTTGTCAACAAAAGTCCATCTAGTCAAAGCTATCATTTTTCCACTAGTTGTGTATGAATGTGAGAGTTGGACTATAAAGAAAGCTGAGTGTGGAAGAATTGATGCCTTTGAACTGTGGTGTTGGAGAAGACTCTTGTGAGTCCCTTGGACTGCAAGGAGATCAAGCCAGTCCATCCTAAAGGAAATCAGTCATGAATATTCATTGGAAGGACTGATGTTGAAGCTGAAACTCTAATACTTTGGCCACCTGATGCAAAGAACTGACTCATTGGAAAAGGCCCTGATGCTGGGAAAGATTGAAGGTGGGATGAGAAGGGGATGACAGAGGATGAGATGGTGGATGGCATCACTGACTCAGTGGACATGAGTTTGAGTAAACTCCGGAAGTTGGTGATGGACAGGGAGACCTGGTCTATGGGGTTACAGAGTCAAAGATACAACTGAGCGACTGAACTGAACTGAACTGAACTGTGGTCTTGATGTGCAGATCTCTGATGGCCAGTAATATTGATTGAGGGTCTTTTCATGTTCTAATTGGCCATTTGTCTATATTCTTTGCAGAAAAGTCTATTCAAGTCAGTTCAGTTCAGTTCAATCGCTCAGTCGTGTCCGACTCTTTGCGACCCCATGAATCGCAGTACGCCAGGCCTCCCTGTCCATCACCAACTCCCGGAGTTCACTCAGACTCACGTCCATTGAGTCCGTGATGCCATCCAGCCATCTCATCCTTGGTCGTCCCCTTCTCCTCCTGCCCCCAATCCCTCCCAGAATTAGGGTCTTTTCCAATGAGTCAACCCTTCGCATAAGGTGGCCAAAGTACTGGAGCTTCAGTTTTAGCATCATTCCTTCCAAAGAAATCCCAGGGTTGATCTCCTTCAGAATGGACTGGTTGGATCTCCTTGCAGTCCAAGGGACTCTCAAGAGTCTTCTCCAACACCACACTTCAAAAGCATCAATTCTTCGGCGCTCAGCCTTCTTCACAGTCCAACTCTCACATCCATACATGACCACAGGAAAAACCATAGCCTTGACTAGACGGACCTTAGTCGGCAAAGTAATGTCTCTGCTTTTGAATATACTATCTAGGTTGGTCATAACTTTTCTTCCAAGGAGTAAGCGCCTTTTAATTTCATGGCTGCAGTCACCATCTGCAGTGATTTTGGAGCCCAAAAAAACAAAGTCTGACACTGTTTCTACTGTTTCCCCATCTATTTCCCATGAAGTGATGGGGCCAGATGCCATGATCTTCGTTTTCTGAATGTTGAGCTTTAAGCCAACTTTTTCACTCTCCTCTTTCACTTTCAACAAGAGGCTTTTTAGCTCCTCCTCACTTTCTGCCATAAGGGTGGTGTCATCTGCATATCTGAGATTATTGATATTTCTCCCAGCAATCTTGATTCCAGCTTGTGTTTCTTCCAGTCCAGCATTTCTCATGATGTACTCTGCATATAAGTTAAATAAGCAGGGTGACAATATACAGCCTTGACGTACTCCTTTTCCTATTTGGAACCAGTCTGTTGTTCCATGTCCAGTTCTAACTGTTGCTTCCTGACCTGCATACAGATTTCTCAAGAGGCAGGTCAGGTGGTCTGGTATTCCCATCTCTTTCAGAATTTTCCACAGTTTACTGTGATCCACACAGTCAAAGGCTTTGGCATAGTCAATAAAGCAGAAATAGATGTTTTTCTGGAACTCTCTTGCTTTTTCCATGATACAGCGGATGTTGGCAATTTGATCTCTGGTTCCTCTGCCTTTTCTAAAACCAGCTTGAACATCAGGGAGTTCATGGTTCACATATTGCTGAAGTCTGGCTTGGAGAATTTTGAGCATTACTAGCATGAGCATTACTTTACTAGTCAGCCTTGGTAGCGTAGTGGTTAGGCGGGCAGGTACGCAGGCCGGCTAGGCTCCATAGATCAAGAGTTCAAGTCCCAGATCCGACTCTTTGGGCTTCCCTGGTAGCTCAGCTGGTAAAGAATCCACCTGCAATGTGGGAGACCTGGGTTCAATCCCTGAGTTGGGAAGATCTCCTGGAGAAGGGAATGGCTACCCACTCCAATATTCTGGCCTAGAGAATTCCATGGACTATTCCAGGGGTCATTAAGATAGGACACAGCTGAGTGACTTTCAACTTCACTACACTATTCAAGTCATTTGCCCATTATTAAATTTTGGGTTGTTTGTCTTTTTGTTGTCTAAATTATGAGTTCCTTATATATTCTAGATACTAGACCCTTATCAGATATATGATTTACAAGTATTTTCTCTAGTTCTGTAGACTGTCTTTTCACTTTTCTGATTTTTTCTTGATATACAAACTTAAATTTTTGATGAAGTCTAATTTATGTGTGTGTGTTTCTTTTTCTGTTGTGAATTGTGATTTTGGTGTCATATTTAAGAATCCATTACAAAATCAAGATCATAAGGATTGTTGAAAACCATCTCTGTATTTTGTTTTCACAAAGAAGAAAGTGAGTTTATCCCAAGGATTTCAACCTGCAAGCCAAGAAACTCCTGGCTATGAGAGTTCTGAGTTCCTCACAGACTAAAGGGTGTACATAGGGTACATGCAGAAGTAATTTGACTTTTTCAGCTGATCTTTATTTGGATCAGGGTAGTTTTGTCAGGGGAACAAGGAAGTCCAAAGATAGCGTGAACAGACTTGGTCTTTGAGAATGACTGGCATCCTCTGCTGATTTCTGAGAAGGGTGTAAATTCTTGCAAATTACTTTAGATAATGTTTTGTTTTTCTTTAATGCACCTTTGTTGTCCTCCATTTTGTCCCCAGTATAAGTGACATCACTTTAGTTTCAGTTCTACAGGATTTACCCCTATTTTTTCCTGAGAGTTTTATAGTTTTAGCTCTTATATGTTATTAATCTATTTTGAGTTTGTATCTGTTCTGCCTGGGGCCAGCGTGAGGAACTCCACCCATGGCAAAGGTCATGAGGAAGGAGGCTTGGCATGCACAAAGGTGTGATCAAGTCTCAGGAAACCCCCTGTTCCCGAGCATCTACCCCCAAAACCAAGAGTCTGTTTTATGCTCTCACCTACACCTCTGACTTTACGGGGGGCTCTCCCCCATAACCATTTCTCTCGGAGAAGGAGTTAACTTGCAGCTCCAGTTGTAAAATTCCTGGGCGTGACAAGAGTGTTTCAGCTTACAGACTCCTCTGAAGGTTATCTAGCCTGCCTGTATAGGTTCGTCCGGCCAAATGTGATTATTTACAGCCTCCCAACAGCGAGAGGCACGAGATGTTTTAGACTTACTAAAGGCAGATTCTTTTGGGAAGTTAGAATTTATTAGTATAGTGGGTTGATTAGGAATTGTATTGGTGAAGGGTTTTTCATTTGTTGTGCCAATAATTGCTTCTAATTCCCTGCCCTTATAATGAATATAACTAGCATATAAGAGAAATAAGTATTAACCTTTAAGATTAATCATGTTAACCTGGGTTAGATAAATTCCTTTCTTGATTGTAACTCATTACACCCTTACCCTATAGGAATGTAACTTTATCTGGAGGGTAGTGCCTGGTTTAAGAAAAGACACCCTTGGAAAAAATGAGTTTTTTGGTTATCAGAAAGAGAGGGTCGTGAAGTGTCAGCAGGCCTCATGGCCAGAAGATGATGTGAAACCCCTAAGACCTTTTTTGTATGTAAAGCACCTGATTTTGATAAAGGTCAGGACTGCTGACCCCCGCGTGACTTTGTATTCATCCCTATGTGTAACAAAAGGTATATAAGCAAACCTGAAAATAAAGAAAATGGATCAGTTTCCGGAAAGACTGATTCCCCCATGTCATTCTTTCTCGTCCTCCGTATTTCTGGCTGAATTCCCATCTGGCACTTGGGTCCTCACCAAGCCTACTAATTCTGCCTGGGCTTCTATGATCAGACTGGGGAGGCCTCAATGCCTCCTCTCCTTCGGGAGAACGGAAAGACGCCTGTGGCATACGTAGGTGGTGATTGGCATTTCATGTAAGCCAAGTTATTCAGCTCCTTTTTTCTGCTAATTTCCTAATCTCTCTATATCTGTAATTGAATAAGTTCTTTTCCTAGTACGCCGACTCCGTCTCCACCTTCGAATCACCCTGGATCCACCGGGGCTGGACCCCGGCACTGTTCTGTGGTAGGCATTTCATTTCATCTTTTGCATGTTGTCCCTGAACCATTTGTTGAAGAGAATGTTCTTATCCTCAATGAATGAACTTGACATCCTTGTCAAAAATCAGTTTGCCATAGATGTATGGGTTTGTTTCTGGACTGTTAATTCTACTCCATCGTTCTATATGTCTGTCCTATGCCAGTACGCTTACTCCTTGGAAGAAAAGTTATGACCAACTTAAATAGCATATTCAAAAGCAGAGACATTGCTTTGCCAACAAAGGTCCGTCTAGTCAAGGCTAAGGTTTTTCCTGTGGTCATGTATGGATGTGAGAGTTGGACTGTGAAGAAAGCTGAGCACCGAAGAATTGATGCTTTTGAACTGTGGTGTTGGAGAAGACTCTTGAGAGTCTCTTGGACTGCAAGGAGATTCAACCAGTCCATTCTGAAGGAGATCAGCCCTGGGATTTCTTTGGAAGGAATGATGCTGAAGCTGAAACTCCAGTACTTTGGCCATCTCATGCGAAGAGTTGACTCATTGGAAAAGACTCTGATGCTGGGAGGGATTGGGGGCAGGAGGAGAAGGGGACGACCGAGGATGAGATGGCTGGATGGCATCACGGACTCAATGGACGTGAGTCTGAGTGAACTCCGGGAGTTGGTGATGGACAGCGAGGCCTGGTGTGCTGCGATTCATGGGGCTGCAAAGAGTCAGACATGACTGAGAGACTGAACTGAACTGATGCCAGTACCACACTGTAGCTTTGTAGTAAGTTTTGAAATTGGGAAGTGTAAGTGCTCCAGTTTCGTTCTTTTCCAATATTGTTTTGGCTATTCAGGCCTTTTGAAATTTTATATGAGTTTGAGATCAGCTTTTTCATTTGTGCAAAAAAAAAAAGCAACTGGGATTTTGATAGGGATTGAATTAGGCATCAAAGTAGTAGGTCTCTTTGACAAGTGTTGTTATCTTAAAACATTAAGTCCTCAAATCTGTGAACATGATGTCTTTCCATTTATTTAGATCCTTTTTAATTTTTTTGCAATTTTATAGTTTCCAAGGTATAATCTTTCATCTCTTTAGATAATTTATTCCTAGATATTTCTTTTCATTTTTGAATGCTATCTTGGTCTGCTCAGAGTCGCTATAGCAAAATGCCACAAACTGGGTGCCTTAAACAACTGTAATTTCTTTCTCACAGTTCTGCTTGGGAAGTCCAAATACCAAGATGCTGACAGACTTGGTTTCTGGTGAGAGTCCTCTTCCTGGCTTGTAGAAAGCTGTTCTTCTCACATGACGGTGAAGGAGAGCAAGGGATCCTTGGTAACTCTTCTTGTAAGGATACTAGACCCTCTCTCCAAAAACAATCCCACTACAGAATAGGGCTTCAATGTCTGAACTTTGGGGGACACAACTTAGTCTATAGTTGTTTTGTCACTCAGTCGTGTCTGACTCTTTTTTGACCCCATGACTGCAGCCCGCCAGGCTCCTCTGTCCATGGTATTTTCCAGGCAAGAATACTGGAGTGGGTTGCCATTCCCTTCTCCAGGGGATAAAACTCCAGCAGATCAGGCTCTGGTTAACTAGTTTCCCCTGAGGGCAGCTCTTGTTAAAACAACAAAGAGATCTGGTAGTTTCATCCTACCAGGTTGCCTTATAGATTTCACACCTGTCAGCCTCTACAATTGCACAAACCAATTCTTTAAAAAGGGATGAGTAGCCACTGCAATTAGGCAAGGAAAGGAAATAAAGGCACCCCAATTGTAAGGAATAAGTAAAACTTGCTCAATTTTTAACAGATGTTATGATTCCATATATTAAAAATATTATAGAACACATACAACTATTAGCACTAATAAACAAATGTGGCAAGTTTTCAGAGTGCAAGATCAATATTCAAAAATCCATTTTTTTAAAATACATCAACAATGAATAATCTGAAAAGAAAATTCAGTAATGATTTTATTTATAACTGAATTTACTATAGTTTGGTGACCTGATGCAAAGAGCCAACTCACTGGAAAAGACCCTCATACTGGAAAAGATTGAGGGTCGCATGACTTAGTGACTAAACAAGAAGCTGACCTGAGGAAAGGAAATACCTGAATCCAATCTACAGCAGCTGTCTTCTCTCACCTATGGGCAGAGAAGTCTGAGAAACACTTGGGAAGTCTGAAAAACACTTCAGGGACACAGACTCACTAAAAGACTGAGACCTAATCAAAGGGCTGTACACTGCTTCCCCTCCCCACACCTCACCACCACATAAGTGCTAAGTGAAGTCGCTCAGTCACGTCCAACTCTCTGGGACCCCATGGACTGTAACCTACCAGCCTCCTCCATCTATGGGATTTTCCAGGCAAGAATACTCGAGTGGGTTGCCATTTCCTTCTCCAGGAGATCTTCCCAACTCAGGGATTGAACCCGGGTCTCCCGCATTGCAGGCAGATGCTTTACCGTCTGAGCCACCAGGGAAGTCCCATCACCACATAACTAACAGCTTATTTACAGTAGTTCCTTTTATCCACTACATCATTTCTGGCTATCAAGAAAAATTACAAGGCATACTGAAAGGCCAAAAATATAGTTTAAAGAAATAGAACAAGTATCACAACCAGATGTGGCATGGATGTTGGGATTGTCAGACTGGCAATGTAAAACTATGATTAATGAGGTACAAACTGCTATGGACAAAATAAGCTACAAGAATATTTTGTACAACACTGGGAATATAGCCAATATTTTATAATAACTATAATTGAAGTATAACCTTTAAAAATAGTGAATCACTGTATTGTACACCTGTGACTAATATAATGGACAACACATAAACTATATTTCAATAAATAAAACTATGATTTATATGCTAAGAACTCTAAGGGATAGACAACATGCAAGATCTGATAGGTAATGTGTGCAGAGAGATGAAAATCCTAAGAAACAACTAAAAAGAAATGGTAGAGATAAAAACAAAATGCAACAGAGATGAAGCATTCCTTTTATGGACGTATTAATAGACTGGATATGACCGAGGAAATAATAACTAATGGTTTCCATTTGTGGAAGTATGAAAGGGAACTTTATAAGGAATGGATCAGGCTGACAACACTTATCAATCTTTGCAATACAAAAAATGAGCTGGTCAAGTATTATATGCCTCTTGACGTAGGGTACTTCCTACTATTACTGTTTATGAAATATCTTCACAAAAAGAGCAATTGAAACTGAACTGAATCAAGCCCCTAGGTCTAATTATCAGTATATTAGAAAAAAGGGTCACAAGGTAACAGGTTACAGTGACAGCATGATAATACAATCTGCCCAGTGCATCATGTAGTAAACTGTAGGAAAACTGGATGTGAATTGGCTATGTAATATTAATACTAAGGGATTACTGCTAACTGTTACAAGCTAAATTGTGCCGTCCCTCAAATTAATATATTGAAGCTCTAATGCCTGGTACCTCATAATCACATTGTGAAGATAGGACCTTTAAATTAAATGAGGTTGTTAGGGCGGTCCCTAATCCAGTATGACTGCCAGCACACAGAGAATAGACTTTCTGAGGGTACATCAATAAGGGGCTATTTGCAAGCCAATCAGAGAGGCCAGAGAGGAAGCCAGACCTGCTCTCCCCTTGATCTTGGATTTTAGCCTCCAAATGCTGAAGAAATTAACTCCTGTTGTTTAAATCTCCTAGCCTGCAGTATGTTGTTGTGGCAGCTGTGGCAAACTAATACAGAGACATTAGGTGGAATGGGTTTTTTCGTTATGAGAATAAGAAAAAATGGACTTTATTTATTAGAGATACAAAATGTAGCATTTACAAGTAAGTAAGTAAATAAAAGAAAAGGAGAAAATAAAATTCTGTTGGAATTTTCAATCCTTTTTGCATTAATAAGCCAAGTATAATCTGTTTATACACAAACCCAATTATCTGTATATTTTATATTCCTTGAAAAAAAAAAAGGCAACTTCAAACCTGTACTAAATGTTTAATATGTCCAAAAAATGTATTTCAGAGCTTAAGCTTGGTAGATAAATGGTTGTCTAGAACAGTGCCTTAAAATTATTATTAATCTTTTAGGCTTAATTAAATAAAAACATTAATAAGGCAGGGAGGTAATAAAATTGTCATATAAAAAATTTGGTACTATAAGATTTTTATTTAACCTCTAGCTCCTAGATCTGATAGCCTTTTTCTCACACTGAAAATATTGGTCCCCAACTGCATCAAAATCATGATTGTTTTATCCCATGCAACATTTGCTGCCATTTCAGAATGACAACAGGAATGCTTACCATCAACAGTATGATCTCTGGGACATTTAAAGATTTTTACTGAAGGGTTTTTGACCTTAGATTGTATACTGCTAGGAATATATATACAAATTATGAGTTTTTAAAGTTGTTTAAAACAATTTCTCTCTGGTTGTCTCTATCAGCAACTTGATACACAGAGATGTTTATTTTTGCTTTTAGAAATTGAAACTTTTTGGTTCTTAGGAATTATTTTATAGTTTATTTTTATAAGTATTTAAAATAATCATATAGTTTCAAATCAAATCTACAAAATAAAATTGAAGTCAGAAATTTTAGTTTCCATTCTAGTTTTTCATTCTGTTTGTCCTTCCCTCAATTGGTAATGATTATGTTTTAGTTTTTTGCTTAATTCTGCTATATAACATATACAATATAATAGATACAGGGGACTTCCTTGCCAGTGCAGTGGTTGAAACTTCACTTTCCAGTGCAGACGGTGTGCTTTCGATCCCTGGTCACAGAGCTGAGATCCCACATGACTTGTGACCAAAAATACCCCCAAAAACATACCACAGAAGGAATATTGTAACAAACTCAATAAAGACTTTTAAAATTGTCCACATTAAAAAAAGAGTAATAAATATAGAGAAATACTTATATCTCCTGTTACTAACACTAATGAAAACTGGCAAATGAATAGAATTAAGCATTTATCCTATTTTTATAATTCACTGTACCTCCAGGGATCTGATTAATTCATGAGCGGACATTTCCTTTTAAAGAAATATGAAGGCTAATAAATGCAGAAGGACTGGTAGGATCAGATTTTCACCATGCTAAGATCATTGGGGTGCATGTATCTTTTTGAATTAGAGTTTTCATCTTTTCTTGAATATGCTCAGAAGTGGGATTGCTGGATCGTATGGTGACTCTATTTTTATTTTTTAAGGAACCTGCAAAGATACACATTTTAAAAAAGCCTTTAACCTCCTCTCTCCCCCAGCCATCCATTTGAAATGCAGTCATCAAGGAAGAAACGATCCCATCTCCCATTGTCTGCTGGGAGAGTAGGATGGTGGCTGCTGGGAGAGTTAGCAAGGCTGCCTAGCTCCAGGTTGTAAAATAGCCACCATCATGAAGATAAAAGAAGATGTTCTCTTCCTTTGGGTAAGGCCAGTTAACACAAGTGATCAACAAAGTCCTCATCCCAGCTCTTGAAACCTTTCCTGCTATAAACTTCCATATTTCAAAGCATTGAAAAGAATCAACACTCAGTAGAGTGAAAAGGCAATCATGGACTGGAAGAAACTATTGCAGATCACATATCTGATGCGGTGTTAATATCTGGAACATATTATGAACTCCTACAACTCAACAACAAAAAAACCCCAAACAATTTAATTGCAAAATGGCCAAAGGAGGAGCTTCTGGTTTTGGTGAACGCATCCACGTTCCAGGAGGGTGTGGCCACCTTGATTCCTTGGGGACAGAAGCTCCTGGGCCTAAAACGCTTCTGTACTCCATCCTGTGTACCTCTTCATCCGGCTGTTCTGTATCCTTTACAATATCCGTCACAGTAAATGGGTAAAGCATCTTTCTCCTGATCCCTATAACTCTTGTTCTTCTGGATCATCATTTGTGTCATTTTATCAAGTAAGAGATTGTTTCAAAGGGCATTTGGAATTATGAGAGCTTATAAGCTATGTAAGGGTTTTTTTTTTTTTTTTTTTTTGTCTGTGTGTGGGGGAAATACAAGAGAATGCTGTTTGGAGAGAATAAGAAAATAAAATGAAGGTGATGGTAGGACTAGTGCCTAAGATGAGTTTGCAATAGTTTCTTAAATTGCCTTTAAAGATATCTGTACTTTATTTCTGTTTTTATAAAAACTGAAAGTCAAATGCAGAAAAAATCATGGATTGAAATATTTTTTCATTACTTGAGAACATGTACTATTGTTTTCGTGTGTTTAGCTATTTTGGCCTTGCACCTTTATAGTT
The DNA here is from genome assembly GCA_006408695.1 of Aepyceros melampus. NCBI lineage: Eukaryota > Metazoa > Chordata > Mammalia > Artiodactyla > Bovidae > Aepyceros > Aepyceros melampus. Next base: position 621,836 of record SJXQ01003992.1, read on the forward strand.
CCATCAGTGTAATATTGAAGGAAGCCCATCTTAGGTTGTATTGAAGACTCAGCCATGTTTACTCTTTCATTGACTGTACTGGAACTAAGCACATCTTGGCAGAGAAATCATACTGCCTCCCACTATGTGAAGTAACCGTTGCCCATGGAAGTAATTGTCTGTCAACCCTATAGAGATCTGTACATTTATTTGAAAGAGCTACTAATGATAAAGAAGAACCTGGAGGAAACACTGAAAACAAATATACTTCTGTTATCACTGACCTCAGCATCTACTGTGGCTAGTTCCATGATAGAAAATAAAGGAAAACATTTTATGACAAGTGGCAATATTTCTGACTGATTTTTAGCTATATCCTTAAGAAGGAATAGATGTGTGTAACCTGTAATTATTCAGCTGTTACTCTGAATGTGTATGATACTCAATAGTTCATATCCTGATATATTACATTTTAAAGTTTTCAATGATGTCATAAAGACTATATTGGTATATACCTCTATAGAGCCAACACTCATGTCATAAATACTGCTGTGAGCTCTAATAACCAGCTACATGTTAGGTAAATACATTTAGGTTTAGAAAATAGCAAATTATTGGCCATTTGCTATATAAATATATATATATATATATGTATATAGGGAATTTATAAACACTCCAAACTCATACTTGCTACAGAAAAATTTTATTTATCATTGAATTATTACTTGACCTTTTGAAATCATTATTTGGCTCCTTTAGACAGTTTACCTAATATGGACAAGTACTTTCCTCCCAAGAGGGAGTAGTTTTACTAGCGTGTGCCTCAGAGGATCAGAAATATACTGTTAATTCTTTCTTTAGTGTTGATAGATTCTTTCAACTGTTAAGAGGACTAATCATCCTATGTAAATACCAATCCAGTGAAATAATATGATATTTGTATTCAAAGCAATTAGATAGCACTTCAATTTCTGTTCTATAACTCAAATTGCAATAAGAAACTTGAAAAAAAAATGGGCAAAGGACTTGAATAGATATTTCTCCAAAGATATACAGCAGATGTTCAATATCACTAATCATTAGGGAAATACTACCTTCACATTCCTTGGGATGGCTATCACCTCCCCCTCCCCAAATCAAAATTATTATAAGTACTGGTAAGGATGTGAAGAAATCAGAAGCACTGGACTTTAAGGGTGGGCATGTGAAATGATGCAGATGTGCTGGAAAACAATATTGCAGCTCAGTTGCGTCCAACTATTTGCAACCCTATGGACTGTAGCCCTCCAGGCTCCTCTGTCCATTGGATTTTCCAGGCAAGAATACTGGAGTGAGTTGCCATTTCTTCCTCTAGGGGATTTTCCCGACCCAGGGATTGAACCTGTGTCTCCTGCATCTCCTCCATTGCAGGTGGATTCTTTACTGCTGAACCATCAGGGAAGCCCAAAAAACAGTATTGTGGTTCCTAAAAAACTTCAGCACAGAATCATGTGATCCAGGAATTTCACTTCTAGGTATATTCCCCAAAGAACTGAAAACAGAGCCTGGAAGAGATACTTGTACACAAGTGTTTATAGTAATATTACTCGCAGCATTCAAAAGGCGGAAACAACCCAAGGGCCATCAACAGATAAATTAATAAACTGTGGTGTATATATTAAACAGAATATTTTTCAGCTTTAGAAAGGAATAAAATTTTGACACACACTATAAGGTGGATGAACCTTGATAACATTATACGAAGTGAAATAAGCTAAACACAAAAGGACAATAATTGTATGATTCCTTCTAATGAGATACCTAAAGTAGTTAAATTCTATTTAACTATGTATAGAGACAGAAAATAAAACAGTTTATCAGGGACTGTGGGATGGAAGGAATGGGAAATTATTGTTTAATGGGTATTGAGTTTCATTCTGGAGGATGAAAATGTTCTAGAAATAGATAATTCTGATGCACAATAACTGTGAATGTACTCAGTTCGCTGAATTATATATTTAAAACAGGTTACAGTAGTAAATGTTATGTGTATTTTACTATAATGAAAAATGTTTAAAAGCCACCAAAATAACTCTCCGATTCTTTGTTTCAGTAGAGATGAGTTCAGACTGTGTTCTGATCTCTTGTAACTATTTAGACAGCCTTGAGTAAAGTCTTCCTAAGCTTTTAAACTTCGTTGCGGACAGTTTTTGCTTTGACAGTTTGTAGTTCTGGGTTGCCTTGTACGTTCCATACATTATGTACAGTTGTTTGAGCACACATCTGTTTCTATGTGGCATTTTAAGCCCCTTGAGATTGGAAACCATGCTGTGTTCATGTTTTCATCATCCAGAATGCACATTCTGGTGTCCTTACAAATTAGAGTCTCAAAACATTTTTCTGAATACAATTTATTGTTTCTGTTGTATATGGTGAGTTTTCTTGTATACAGGTGACATCTTGTGGCACCAAATGGAATTGCAAATACTCTATCAGTATTTTTCTCAAATTGTTCTCTTTTATGGCAACCCGCTTCAGTATTCTTGCTTGGAGAATCTCATGGACTGAGGAGCCTGATGGGCTGCAGTCCATGGGGTCACAAAGAGTCGGACATGACTGAATGACTTTACTTACTTAAAAAATCTGGATCTTATATATCTTTAAAAAAGTTTACCCCAAATAAGCATTGTGCGTTTGGGGTAAAAGGATAATGGTATCGGTAAAGGATGCTTTTGTTCCGTGGCTGGAGCCTACCTGGGACAGTTCCACAGCCCCAACCAGGCTGGGAAAGTCATCACATTTTTAAGAGAGTCCCTAAGTAATAATGATTAATTTATTAATAATTGACATAAAGGTGATAGTTGAAACCAAGGAAAAGGAGAAGTGTGTGTGTTGACTGCAGAGGCACAAGGCTTGCTAATTGTCTTGAGGGAAGATTTTGTGCTTGAAAAAGCTATTTACAGTTGCCAATGTTTTAATGAATATTCAACTTAGATCTTTTAAGCCTTTAAACTCAAGGTACTTATTTATTATAAACTTGGTAAATTTTGTTTTGATTAAAAGTATTCTCCTTTTCTAACTCCTCAGTGGATTCTTACATGCCATGAAACTTGAGAAGCATTAGAAGGGTTTCTAAATTACAATGAATGACTCTCATTCTTGAATTATTATCTCAGTGAGGCCATAAAGACTAAACTTTATAGATTTGGCATGAAGATTGCATAGCATGTTCAGTTCTCATTGGCGCAGGAAAAGCCATAGTTTTTTTACCTGGCACTGAGGAGAATGTGTCTGACTTTCTCCCAAGGATGACCTTGATAAGGAAAGAAAGCAAAGGGGAAAAAAAAGTAAGAATGGAAAGAAGAGTTATACAGCAGTCCCCACTGTAGAATTTGACTTTCTGTCTCTGCCCTTCTCTTCCTTTCTTCAGGCAAGCATATTTGAACCAGTCTAACTCTGAACATCTCAAGGACTTGGTTTGGTTCATGCTTGCAACTCTAATGCCTCCTGAAATCTGAGTGCTTACTGTTCATTCATTCATTCAAGAAGTATTTACTGAGAGCCTGTAATCTGCCAGGCAAGCTTCTAGCTGCTGTCGATGTTGTGTGTGTGTGTTAGTCATTCAGTCGTGTCTGACTCTTTGCAATCCCATTGACTGTAGCTCTCTATGCTCCTCAGTCTGTGGAATTCTCCAGGCTAGAATACTAGAGTGGGTTGCCATGCCTTCCTCCAGGGGATCTTCCCTACCCAGGGATCAAACCCATGTCTCATAAGTCTCCTGCATTGGCAGGTGGGTTCTTTACCACTACCACCACCTGAAAAACCCAATATGTCTCTTAAGATACTTTTAATCTATGAAGTTCTGTCTCTGTTTTTTCATGGTCTTTGTTTTTAAAAAAAGAAAACGGATTGGGCTTTTTGTGAGGTAGAATTTCTGTTTCTAGATTAATATTGTTTAACATGTTTATCTTCTGTTTATTTACTTTAGCCTGGCTATTAGATTAGATCTGAGTGTAGATCAGATTCAAGTTTGAGTTTTTTCACAACATTTCACGGATGTGTTTGTATTTTGCCTATTACATTACATTAATGAAAGGCTATAATGTCCAGCTGTCTCTCTTCCTGATGTCAAGATTGTTCAGTAGATTCGGGTATTGAGTTAATTTGGTTTAGCCACTAGAGGTCAGGACTTTATTTTAAAAATAAGTGCTTCATGAAGGATCTAGACTTAAGTTTTATAAGAGTAAAAAAAAGAATATGTTTATAAGGTGTCATCTTTAGGAATTTATGGGTAAATTTTTTTGACTGAAATATAAATGTCACTTTGAAAGGTTGAATACATTTTTTTTTGCAATATAATTTTTCTGTTTAACAATTATTACTATGCTAAAATTTTGTTTCTTAGATTTAAATACTCCTTTACCCTAGAAGTTCAAGTAACTTTATATGCTACTTTAACTCAATATAGTACTCTGGGTAAAAATGGAAAAACAGGAAATATAGGATGGAAAAACAGGAAATATAGGACAGAAGGGAAAATACTGGTGAAACCAAACGTGGAATAGAAAGCACTGAGCAGTGAAGGAGAGGAAGAAGTAAATTTATGTTATCCGTGGCTGCAGTGGCAGCCCAAGGCTGCTTCCTCTCTGGGACAGACTGCTTCCCGGTGCTATCCCCAGCACTATGTATCAAATACGCCCTGCTATGGGTAGACTTGTGGGTCCAAAGAAGTTCCTCAGTTTAATCATTTTAAGAGTTTGGTTTGAGGATGCTGCTATGCATTGTCTGTGTTCTTCACGAGTGGGAGAAATTTAACTCAGCAGTGGAACTGTTATGATAAATTACTGGCCCCAAACCTTACACCAAAACAATAGATGAGTATGATAATAGCAGTACATTGTTCAAATCACATCTTTTCTCCAATGAGCAATCTTACAGGGGTAGAAAAGCATGGACTAACCCGGAGAGCTCAGGGTTTAGATTCTGGCTCTTCTTCATTATGTCATCTTGTACCACGACCACTTTGAGCTTCTGTTTGAAAGTGAAAGTGAAGTTGCTCAGTTGTGTCCACTCTTTGCAACCCCATGGACTGTAGCCTACCATGCTCCTCTGTCCATGGGATTTTCCAGGCAATAGTCCTGGAGTGGATTGCCATTTCCTTCTCCAGGGGATCTTCCCGACCCAGCGATCAAACACGGGTCTCCCACGTTAGACAGATGCTTTACCATCTGAGCCATCAAAGCTTCTGTTTATCTGTATGAAAAGCAGGACCAATGAGACCTAGAGCTGCCTGGGTGGTTGCAAGGACTGTGTTTTCGTCTTATTTCATTGGTTGCTTCTGTTCAATTTCCCTTGCCTCATTTCTTTCTTTTTTGTGGTCATACCGCATGGGGGATCTTAGTGCTTCCTGCAGTGGAAGTGTAGAGTCTTAATCACTGGACTGCCAGGGAAGTTCCCTCATTTCTTTTTATTGTTAAATATTCCATCTTATGGATCTATTACATTTATTCATAAACCAGTTCAGGGTAATTTGGTTTGTTTTCATGTTTTTGTTATTCTGATGAATGTTGTTATAAACACTTCTGTATAAGTTTTATGGTGCACATGTTTTTATTCCCCCCACCTTGGGAATTTATCCAGTGATAGGATTATTAAGTCATTTGATAACTCTGTATTTAACCTCTTTAAGTAAGTAAGTGTTAGTCACTCAGTCGTGTTGACTCGAGACCGAAGGAACTGTAGCCCACCAGGCTCCTCTGTCTATGGAGTTCTCCAGGCAAGAATACTGGCGTGGGTTGCCATTCCCTTCTCCAAGGGATCTTCCCCACCCAGGAATCAAACCTAGGTCTCCCACATTGTGGGCAGATTCTTTAGGGAATGCCAGATTCATATGTTGAAACCCCCTCATTGTGGCTAGATTTGGAGTGAGGAAGTAATTAAGGTTAAGTGAAGCTATGGTGGAGCCCTGATCTGATAGGAATTATGTTCTTATAAGAGGAGTCACCAGGGAGCTCTCTCTTCATCTTTCCTCTTACCTATGAAGACCCAGGGAGAAGTTGTCCATCTGTAAGTCAGAGGAGAGCTGTAACCAAAACTGAATTGGCTGTACCTTCATCTTGGACTTCCTAGCATCCAGAACTGTGAGAAAAGACTTCTGTTGCCTTTCAAAAGTTTATTTTTAATTTCTATTGTTTAAACCACTGAATCTGTGGTATTTTTATGGCATCCCAAGGTGACTAATGCTTCCCTTGTGGCTCAGCTGGTAAAGAATCTGCCTGCAATGCAGGAGACCTGGGTTTGATCCCTGGGTTGGGAAGATCCCCTGGAGAAGGGAAAGGCTACCCACTCCAGTATTCTGGCCTGGAGAAGTCCATGGACTGTATAGTCCATGGGGTTGCAAAGAGCTGTACACAACTGAACAACCTTCACTTTACAAGGGGGCTGAGACGAGTGATGCTCTTACCATGAAGCAGTCTCTTGTCTTTGAATTTGTGATTGCAGTGATATAATTTAGTTAGGTATTGTGTAATGCATGAAATAATGAGTAGGAAAAGTTATTCTTCTGAAAAATAAATAGATCTTTGGAAAGACATGATGAAGGCACATCTCTAAAGAAAAAGCATTGAATTAGGTATCTGTTTCTGAAAATACTTTGTTAATAGTCAAGTTCTCAGAAAATATGTTATTGTCGGTTCTGGAAGGAATCAGTCATACTGAGTTATCTTAACTAACCTAAATTTGCATTCTACTCCCATAGAGCAATTTCAACCACAGCACGGTACGTGGCTCCACCAGATTAGAAGCAGGGGGTGGCTCAGACGGTAAAGACCCTGCCTGCAGTGCGAGAGACCTGGGTTCGATCCCTGGGTTCAGAAAAGCCTCTGAGGTGGGGCATGGCAACCCACTCCAGTGTTCTTGCCTGGAGAATCCCCGTGGACAGAGGAATCTGGCAGACCACAGACGTGGTGCTTAGTCCGTGGTGTCGAAAAGAGTTAGACACCACTGAGGGACTAAGCACAGGCCACATAATGAACTAAAATAGGCAATAATCTGGGTGGCAGAAACCTAAGTCACTGAGTGTACCTAACTCCTAGGAAAATAATGAAATGAACCGAGTCAGGAACTGTGGATTCAGTACAGTTCAGTTCAGTTCAGTTCAGTCGCGCAGTCGTGTCCGACTCTTTGCGACCCCATGAATCGCAGTATGCCAGGCCTCCCTGTCCATCACCAACTCCTGGAGTTCACTCAGACTCAGGTCCATTGAGTCTGTGATGCCATCCAGCCATCTCATCCTCGGTCGTCCCCTTCTCCTCCTGCCCCCAATCCCTCCCAGCATCAGGGTCTTTTCCAATGAGTCAACTCTTCGCATAAGGTGCCCAAAGTACTGGAGCTTCAGTTTTAGCATCATTCCTTCCAAAGAAATCCCAGGGTTGATCTCCTTCAGAATGGACTGGTTGGATCTCCTTGCAGTCCAAGGGACTCTCAAGAGTCTTCTCCAACACCACAGTTCAAAAGCATCAATTCTTCTGCGCTCAGCCTTCTTCACAGTCCAACTCTCACATCCATACATGACCACAGGAAAAACCATAGCCTTGACTAGACGGACCTTAGTCGGCAAAGTAATGTCTCTGCTTTTGAATATACTATCTAGGTTGGTCATAACTTTTCTTCCAAGGAGTAAGCGCCTTTTAATTTCATGGCTGCAGTCACCATCTGCAGTGATTTTGGAGCCCAAAAAAACAAAGTCTGACACTGTTTCTACTGTTTCCCCATCTATTTCCCATGAAGTGATGGGGCCAGATGCCATGATCTTCGTTTTCTGAATGTTGAGCTTTAAGCCAACTTTTCCACTCTCCTCTTTCACTTTCAACAAGAGGCTTTTTAGCTCCTCCTCACTTTCTGCCATAAGGGTGGTGTCATCTGCATATCTGAGATGTACAGGAGTTGTAAAAGCTGGGGAGAAAATAGCATTTCTAGAGTTGGCTTCTAGAAACAGGAAGGATTAGCAGCACAGAAAACTGCCCTGCGGCTCCTCTATTTACAAATTTTTTCTTAATTTAAATTTATTTATTTATAGTTGGAGGGTAGTTGCTTTACAGTATTGTGTCGGTTTTTGTCATATATTAACATGATTCAGCCATAGGAATATATATATCCCCTCCCTCTCGAACCTCCCTCCCTTCTCCCACCCGTCCCACCCC
>SJXQ01003992.1:630167-733389 GCA_006408695.1 Aepyceros melampus
GGTTGTCACTGAGCACAGGATTCAGTTCCCTGCCTCACACAGCACAGTCCTAATGGCTATCCATTTTACACATGGTGACGTGTATGTTTCCGTCCCACCCCCTCCTCCTCCTACTGCATCCACCAGCCCGTTCTCTATGTCTGCACCTCCATTGCTGCCCTGCAGACAGATTCGTCAGTGCCTCCTTCTTGCCAGGTCTCTCGGGAAAGCAGCTCTGCCCCAAAACATCTTATCCATACTCCTTGGCACATTTTGATTAGTGACAGATGAGCTAATAGTTATAAATTTATCAAAAAAGTTATTTGGTTTTAAGATAAAAGCAGCTCCTGGAACACTGAAGGTAGGGAGATACCAGATTACTCAATGTGCACAAATAGACTCCCTCCCCTCCCCCCATTTCTGCAGGGTTCCTAGTTCCCAGAAAGTAAAACTAAACTGGTATTTTCTCTTTCAAGTAACTTTTTCACAAAAAAGCTCAAAATTCTAGATATAGTTTGTTTTGTTAATGATTTTGAAATTTATAAAATGTTGAGCCTTTAATATTTGCACCATGGGTTTAAAATAGTGTTACACATAACAATGTAAGTTCATTAATTTTATTTCTATAATTAATTCAATGAACAACTATTTAGACAGCACTATTATGTACCAGAAGTTGTACTATAGGCATAATAATGAAAAGGGGATCTTCTGTTTTGAAGAATCAACTGTGATAAAATTCTAAATATATATGGTGGAGTGGATCCATTCATATGGGGATGTGAACAAAAAAGAAGATGTTTTCTTTGGAAAATATGGGAACGTTCTTTCTCTGAGTACATGAAAACCAGGAGTGTGATTACCGTAAGAAAACTGGGGGCTCATGGACCCAGTATTAAAAAAAATACACCAAGTCTATTAAGAAGATGGCTGGGGGAGGTTGACTCTTAAGCAATAAGATTATCTTAAAATTTAAAGGGATTTGTGTATGTTTGTAGTCAATGGAAAGAGAGAGATTCCATCTACCACAAAGAGAAAAATCTTTGTTATTGTTTAATGAGGTGTCTGAGTATGTTCAGAAGGGATTACAAAGAGTAAAATAAAGTGGGACATAAAATAGCCTGTGAAGAGTGCTTGGAATGATTGGTGGATAAACAACTCCTCTGGCTATTTATATTTGCACTGGGGAGTATGTAAGCACCTGAATTTTAGTTAATCCTGTTTCCAAAGCAGTAATGTTCTCCATATTTGTATAGCAGCCCATGGAAGCCAAACAAAGGTAGATTTCCAGCATTTTGATGCTAAATCAAATATTTTTCTGTATCGAAGTCACAGACTTAATGTTGTCTGTCTTGGGCTTTAAGCAATATATCTTTCCGCTTAACTGTCCCATATAGAAAAGGTTACTGTGAATGAAGAGACAAATAAACCAGAAGTTATAAAATACTCCAGGCCCCTGCTGTAGAGGAGAGGCGTCAACATGGTGAGCAAAAAGAATTTTGTAAGCAAGAATATTGTAAGGCTATTGAAGGCTAGAATGGGTTATCAAAAGAAGTTGCAGAATTTTTATGTTTTGAGAGCTTTAAACTTACAACATAGATCCATTTAAGTTAAGAAAGTTTTAGAACAGCCTCTGACTTTGCACATGTGGTTATCCTAGTATATTTTCTATGACCCAATTCAATCAGTGCCATCACTAAGAAGCCTTTCCTTAGCTATCTAGAAAGATTTTATTATTTCTTTCTGTGTATGGTCATGTCACACTGTCACAACAAATGTATAAAATTTTAAGACAAATTTTTAATGTAGATTTTTCTATATTATAGCTCTTCTAGAGCATAGACACTCTCTTATTTATCAGTTGTATTTCAAGTTTCTAGTTGAGTGCTGGCAAAAAAAGAAAAAAAAGAAAAGTATTAAATAAATCCCCAGTCTCTTCCATTCTACCTAAATTGGTCATCTCTTTGTTCTCGGAACTGGCCCCGCACATTCCAATTTCTTATGTTTATACCATTTCTCTTATTTTGGAATGCACTTTCTCTTTTCCATTTGAGTAATTCTTATGTATCCTTCCAGCTCCAGCATGAATCTCACTTCTTTCATAGAGTCCCCAGGAGATTAAAGGCTTGAGTGACCATTTTTTCCTTGGAAATCCTAAAGAATTTACTTACAGATTTGATGGATTAAAAAAAAAAATGCATGTCCCACAACTCCCCAACTAGTTTGTGATCATCTGAGATCATGCCTTTCCCTCTTTGTTACCTCAGTGCCTGGAACAGTGTTCTTTTTAGAGAAGCTGGTCAGTAATAAATAATATTTGGTAATGAGAGAGGTGAGAAAATGGCTAATCTTATCACTTAAGGAATTTTCTGTTGAATATACTGATGTTAAATCTAGTTTCTAAAGTCTACACACAATGGAGAAACAAGATCAACTTTTCCAATATTTCAAAAATAAAGGGACAGGTCCACATTCCTCTTCCAGAACCCTTGGAGCCAGATTGTTTTAGAACTTAGAATCTTTCCTCTTCATTGAGGTCGTACTCCCCATTAATATTTCACATAAGTGGGTAAATAAAAACAACAAAGACTAAATATCCTCATGTTCAGATCTGGTTTGAGTTAATAAAATGAACCTCAATAATCTTAATTGTGTAGACTGTGAAGTCAAATTATTTGCTTGGTGATTACCTTGCAAGTCATATTGTTGACCTTGTAAATTGTTCATAGTCTGAAATTTAGCCTTTGCAGTTAATTCCATATTTTTTTGTTTGTTTGTTTCAATGGGGGAGATGCCATTTAAAATAAGTTCATAAGAAGACTGTAAAATCAGAATCGCAGGATTCAACAAATAACTATTCTTAGAGTTTGGTGGCTCATACATGTAGCATAATTTATGTATCTTAACTATTTTTTTGGTGAGACTTCTGGCAAGAGTTTTTAAGGGTATCTGTTCAAAACAACTACTTCTTCAAGTAGAATGAATTTGAAGGACAATGAATTTCAAAACGTGGGAAAAACACCTTTCAGTTGATTGACTCTCTCAGGAGCATGCTCCTATTTTTTCTGTTTTTTAACTGTTTAAAGAGGATTTAGAAATAATAAACCACATTTATATTTGACCTGAACTATATACAGTATTTTATATTCTCAGCATCTAGTCCTCTTGGCTAGAGTTTCATTATATTTTGTGATCCAACATTCATGGATTAGTTGAGCAAGCTCTCTTGGCATGTATTTAGGTCAGTTTATTTGTTCACAGAAATGAGGCACTGTCATATGGAAGCACTTAGTGTATTATTTAACTAATACATTGGAACAGTGAAACCTAGAAAGCATTTTTTTTATCAAGTTAAAATATCAAACCACACAGTTTTTTCCTTTTCACTCAGCGTAACATTGCTCCTAGGAATTGTGTAATTAATATAACATCTGCATTTTCTAAACACGATTTTCTTTTTGAAAAATTAAAAAACAGATTTTGACAGAGAAGACCCCACATAGGATAGTGACATAAATGGATATTTGAAAAACAGAAAAGGATCAAAAAAGAGAATGGAGGTGAGAGATTGGAAGTAGGTGAGAGGAGGAGGAGGAAGTGCTGAGTAGTGAGGAGCCTGGATGGGACACAGTGGCAGTGGATTCGGGAACACATTGTAACACATTCCCTGGACCCATGCGATGAAGGGTGACTGAGGGTGCTTATAACGAGACCCTAAAAGGATGTGATTGTGAATATAAAAAGACAGCATCACACTTGAGAGGCCTCATGAAAAAAGAAGCAACAGACCATAATAGTAGATCAAAGGAAGCTGGCAAAGGAGAAAGGGTAACTTTGATAGGAATGAGGAAATTGGGAAGGGATGCTTATTAGCTGAGATTGGTGGCGTGTTGTTTTCCTCTAAGTTTCAGGCTGCTAATACCCAGGTGTTGTGTGCGTGTCTCCGCCTAACCATGAAAGAGTGAGGATGGCCCTGCTGATGGAAGGCGGGCTTACCTCTGTGCTGGGAACAGGCCAGTCGCTTTGCACCTCTGTGACCACACCTCTCCACAGATACTTGAAGGCAGCGTAGGTTTAAAAATAAAATAGGCCTATGAAATATTGACTAATTGGGAAGCTCATCACAGTTATTTAGCTGGTTGAGGTTCAAAAAGAAAGAACATAGTTTCTGTGACAGTGTAAAATGCATGGTGGTGTGTGTGCTCAGTCGTGTTCGACTCTTCGTGACCCTGTGGACTGCAGCCCACCAGGCTCCTCTGTCTAGGGGATTTTCCAGGCAAGAAGACTGGAGGGGTTGCCATTTCCTCCTCCAGGAGATCTTCCCAACCTAGGGATCAAACTCCTATGTCCCACGTTTCCTACAATAGCAGGCAGATTCTTTTACCACCGAGCCACATAATGGCGGTAAAGTATTTTTCCTTCCCTAAAAATGACTGTGGAGTTGCTCTATGGAAATGGAGGTAAATTGGTTCAGTTGTTTTTCTTACAAGTGACAGAAATCTAACTTGAATCATCTTAGGGAAAAGAAGATAATTTATTGGTTCATATAACTTGAAAAGTTCAGGGATTCACTTCTTCAGACATGACAGTCCCCAGCTACTTAAATAATGTTGTCAGGCATCTGTTTATTTTCTATATCTCTGGGCTCTATTTTCTTTCTGTTGGCTGTATTTCTGTGTCAGGTTCTCTTTCAAATGATAGGAAAGATGGTTTCACATATATCTGGATCAAAATAGCCCTTATAACTCTACCCTGGAGTATTCCACTTTGTGTGAGTCCATTTGACCACCTGATGGAAGAACCGACTCATTCCCTCATGCTGGGAAAGACTGAGGCCCAAAGGAGGAGAGGGTGGCAGAGGATGAGATGGTATCACCAACTCAGTGGACATGTGAAAACTCTGGGAGATAGTGAGGACAGGGAAGCCTGGTGTGCTACAGTCCATGGGGTCACAGAGTCGGACACGACTGAGTGAACAACAACAAATCAGTCCCTTAAAGATAAAGCAAGCTCCAAGTGATCTTCCCTGAAGTTAAGTACACCAGTCATTGAGTCTTAGGGAGCAGGAGTGTCTCTGATTGACAGGTCTGGATCTTGTCCATGTTCCCGAGATGAGAGAGGTGATGTCTGATGATTAGCAGCCCCCATGACATCCCATGGAATGGAAGAAGTGGGGCTCCTGAGAGGAAATGATGAGAGGCTGAAAGCAACCTCAGGTGGGCTTAAAGTTATTGGTAGGACAGAAACATTAAAGCAAAAAAAAAAAAAAAGTGTCTGGGAGATGGGGGGAGGAGAGACACCCAATAAATGCTCTCAATTACAGGGGAATTTAAGAAAAACTCAACACCTTAATTTCAGCCCTTGGAGAGTTCTGAAGCCAGAGAAAGCCCAGACCCCTGACCCACAGAAACTATAAAATTAAAAGCTATTCTCTATGCAGCAATAAATAGCCGGTACGCTGGGCGAGTAACACATCAACCCCAGGCAGCGGGACTAATGGGAAGCCCAGTGGAGTTGATAGGCCAGGTCATGAAAGGAGCAGCTGTAGGATCACTGGGAAGGAGCAAGCACTAGAGAGTCTAGTAATGGCCTCAATGGATCCCCAAGGAGGTGCATAAGATGAAGATGATGAATCTGCCAAATTCCCCGTTCTTAGAGGCTTTACAACATGGTGAAGACCCAATAGACCCCATGGTCAGAAAGAAGTTCAAAGCCCAGCTTTGTTAAGAGTTACTGAAGTTGTCTTAACCTACTCTGTGAAGTAGGACGACTTCTTATTTGGAGGATTGGCTGAGGTGCACGTGTCCCACTGTGGCTGACATGTAGGGACTCACAACACATGGTCTTTCTTGCTAGCTTGAACATTTTTTTCTCCTTGTCCAAACTTTCTAGTCCATACTTGTCTGATTTACATTTCTGAGACACCACCCTCATTTCTCCATTTATCTTTCTGGCTGCCCCTTAACTTTGCTGCTTCTCTATTCTTTATTTTCCCTGAGATTCCATCATGGGTTTCCTCTTCCTAGTCTCCATACTCTGCCTGAGAAATATTATCACCAGGGAAACTATTCTTTCCTTTCCCAAAGTTCCTTTGGGTCATAAACAGGAACTTCCACCCACACTTTCACACACATAGAAGCACTCATTTGGAAGCAAGCTTCCATCTTCTCCACACCACCAATCTACTTTTATGTCTAGAAGTGGAAATGACTTTACTTTTTGATGACATTGGGAAAAGGGGACTCTGTGTGTAAACGTAGCTTTTGGTTTGCTAGAGTTCTCCCTCTCTCTGTTTCTCTGTCTCTTTCCTTCTTACCCATTCCTCTTCTTTTCACTTCTGTTTCCAAGTCTTCTGTGATATTCTTTTCTTGAAAGTAAGCATATTAGACAAGCCTGAGATGGTCCAAATTGAGCAGGTAAATTCAACTTTGTTTAATATGGAAGAAACAGCATCAGAATAAACATTGTTGACATAAGTGCTTTAAGAATTCAAAGTGTAAGTTTACAATGTTTACTGTTTCATTTCAGATAAGAATGATTAAGGAAGGACAGAATTTTATTGTTGATCTCATGTTGAACCTATAATGTTAAGATCATGTTAATCTCAAAGCTTATTCAAATGTTTGCTGTAGGAAATTGTGTTCGCTCACTAAAGTTGTAAGCTATGTTTGTCCTAGGAAATTGAATTTGCTCACCAGCTTTGTGACAGTTAACCCGCTGACTGTGACTTCATTGATCTTAATAAAATTGACCCTCTCCATATTTAAACTTTGTAAATTCTCTTTAGATAGGAATATATTTGAAACTCTTTGCCTAGATATTTGTTCCTGCTGGTTGTCGAGTTAAAATAAAATGTCAAACCTCATTCTTACACAGTACTGCTTGAGGTCCTAATCTTGTTTTTCCAATAATAATAAAGACTATATTTTGATTTTTATATTTTTTCTATATTTCCTGGTTAATTTTGAATCTGGAGAGGATAGTTAAATTCACCTGGGGATTTGTTTTCATTGTAACATGCTACCTGGTAGTAAGGTTGAAGAGGCGGGAATGAATAATCCTACTTAATTCTAACTTGGGCAACTACCAACATTTTAGAAAAGACATCACCAGGATGGCAATATAGGAGGATTCTGAATTTTTGTTCCTTCTGCATTCCCATGTGCATTGCAGCCTTATTCACAATAGCAAAGGCATGTAAACAGGCTGAGTGTCCATTGATGAATGAATTAATAAGAAAATGTGGTATATGTAAACGCAATGGAAATATATTCCAATGTGGTATACATTTGACCTTAAAAAAGAAAGAAATCCTGCCATTTGGGACAACACAGTTGAATATGGAAGGCATTATGTTAGTAAAATAAGCTAGGCACACAAAGACAAAAAGAATCTTTCTAAGTCAGTTTATAGAGAATTTCCCTACCTTTGATATATGATCTCCCTGGCTTGCCTTCAGCAAGAATCCTGTTATATTGATTTAACAAGAATCCCCCTACCCTTGATGTCTGTTTCCTCATAGTAACTTTCATCGACTGACCTCTCCATCTTGTTCTTAGGCTATAAATTACTGCATATCCTTCTTATACTAAACTGAAGTCTCCTTTTCCTCAATTATAATAGTTTCTGAATAAAATCCTGCTTCACCAACTTGATCAGTATTTGGCTTCAGGTGTCTTTGACAGTTTTAAGAATCTTCATTTATAGTCCTCTCCAGACTCCACAGATCTTGTTGTTGTTGCTCAGTCACTAAGTCATGTCCAACTGTTTGTGACCCCATGGGCTGCAGCACACCAGGTTTCCCTGTCCTTGACTATGTCCCAGAGTTTGCTCAAGTTCATGTCCATTGCAGTTGGTGATGCCATCCAACCATCTCATCTTCTGTCTCCCTATTCTCCTTTTGCCTTCTGTCTTTCCCAGCATCAGAGTCTTTTCTAGTAAGTCGACTCTTCATATCAGGTGGCCAAAGTATTGGAGCTTCAGCTTCAGCATCAGTCCTTCCGATGAATATTCAGAGTTGATTTCCTTTAGGATTGACTGGTTTGATCTCCTTGAAATCCAAGGGATTCTCAAGAGTGTTCTTCAGCACCTCAATTTGAAAGCATCAATTCTTTAGTGCTCAGCCTTCTTTATGGTCTAACTCTCACATCCACAGATATTAGGGGTGAGCTTTTTGCTGCTGCTGCTAAGTCGCTTCAGTCATGTTTGACTCTGTGCGACCCCATTCTCCAGGCAAGAACACTGGAGTGGGTTGCCATTTCCTTCTCCAATGCCTGAAGGTGAAAAGAGAAAGTGAAGTCGCTCAGTCATGTCTGACTTTTAGCGACCCCATGAACTGCAGCCTACCAGGCTCCTCCGTCCATGGGATTTTCCAGGCAAAGTACTGGAGTGGGGTGCCATTGCCTTCTCCAGGGCTTTTTACCAAGCATTTATTATTTGCCTGTCACAGTGCCAAGTGTCGTTTATCATATAATCCGTGTACTAGCCAATTGATAGGTCCTATTGCTGACCTCAGTTTACACACAATAAAACTTGAAACACGGAGATGTTAAGTAACTTTGTCAAACGTCTCCTAGCTCAGAAGAGTCAGAACTGGGCCTGGAATGGGGCTACTGCCTCAGAGATTGAACTCTTAGCTTCTGTAGAGCTATTAAAATGGCAACTGTGATCCACGTTTATTTTGAAGTGAATAAAACAGACTCATTAACCACAAGTAGTGAGGTTGTCTGGAGATAATAATCGTCTGGGAATCTGCAACAAATTGCTCAGACTCCAAGATTTGCCTTTCCAGACATGAGGCTAATTGTAAAAACTGCTTACATTAACCTGTAATTAATTCTGTCTTAAGTAATATAACTGCACAATGGAAAGAGTGGGTAATCTTGTTCAGATGGGAGTTTCTTCAAATAAACGAGCAAAGGAATGGAAAGAATCTACTTGAAACCTGAACAGAAGTAGCTTTGTATCACTTATTGAGAAGTGTTAATAGGTATGGGAAAGGTAGACTTTTGCTTATCTTGAGATAGAATGACAGTGCTCAAGAATTCTCTCTCAATATATATTGTTATATATGATATATATATTATACATATGATATATGTAATATGTGATGTATATATTATATATCAATCCTAAAGGAAATCAACCCTGAATATTCATTGGAAGGACTGATGCTAAAGCTGAAGCTCCAATACTTCAGCCACCTGATATAAAGAGCTGACTCATTGGAAAAGACTCTGATGCTAGAAAAGATTGAAGGCAGGAGGAGAAGAGCACGATAGAGGATGAGATAGTTGGATGGCATCATTGACTCAATGGACATGAGTTTGAGCAAACTCCGGAAGATTGTAAAGGACAGAGAAGCCTGGTGTGTTGCCGTCTGTGTGGTCGCAAAGGGTCAGTACAACTGAGTGACTGAACAACAAAATATATATTATATAAGATATATATACTTACATATGTCTTTACTCTTAAGATTTAGAATGTACTCTACTAGCAGGCAGGGTCCACACTGTGTATCTTTTTTTTCTATTAAATTTTTTAAAATTTTGTGTTGGAATATGGTCAGTTAACAATGGCACACTGTGTCTTTAAATACTCAGTGTTAGAACAAATCTTTACCCACTCAAATGTTAGAATTGTCATCTAATTTAGAGCATCACCCCTGTTGGAACTTGGCCCTAGTGGAAAGTTTACAGATCTGCAGCAAACCTGTGTTTGTGGTTTGCTTCTTTGCTCATCATATTTATGTTTGTTCCTATTAAGATCAGTTTTTAATTTGAGAAATGTCATGTTTTTTGGCTCTTCATACGACCATGAATTTTCCAAGCTCCTGATGATTTGTAAACCACAGGACACAGCAGCTGAAATGCATTAATTTAATAATAAAGGCAGGGAAAAGTTTGATCTTATAAAGTATCAGTTATACAAATATCTCACACTGAACAGTGGCCTTAATGGTCGCCATGTTTCAGCCATAGCTTGTTTCTCAATATACTTTTAGGTTTTTTTTTTTTTTTTTTGCCTGTGATTGTAGAATTCTGACTTATTTCCAGGATAATTGAGTCTCTTTAAGATTTTCCTGCTTGTCCCTTACTGTGTTTTACCTTTCACAGTATTGCCTAAGCAAAGCATAAAGGAAATCTTGACTCACGGATGGAATCAGCAATAAAAAACTCTGTGCTGTCTCAATCCCCTCAGTGAGAAAAGGTAAAAGTATTTAGAGACACCATCAAGGACCCCTGGAGGCAGAAAAGCTACATCGCTGTAGAGGAAGAGTCAGCCATATTGACTGCTGCCTGTTAGGTATCCCCATAGGTATTAGCAGTCAGCAGCCTTCATTAGGTATCTATATCTCACAGTGATTTCAAACATATAACAACACACAAAACTGAATTCCTGATCTTGCCCTGACCCTAATACACCTGCCAAGGTCTTCTACTTCAGTTTACAGTAACTGTCTTCTGCTAGTTACTCAGTCCAAACATCAATAAGTCATCTTTGTCTTTTTTCCCCCCATATGGATAAAGAACACCATTGGCTCTACTTTTCAAGTACATCCAGTATCCAATAACTCCTTATTCTTTCTCAGCCTGATCCTAACCATGATCACCTGAGTACCTAGATTTTGTGGTAGAATGGGATTTCTGCTTCCAAGCTTGTCATCCTCCTTCAAGCTCTTTTCCACACACCAAAATGATTCCACTAAACCTTCATCAGGTCATGCCACTCCTCTGCCTAAAACCCTGTAATCTCCTTCATCTTATTCTTCACCTCCTCTCCTCTACTTCCAGTTCTCTAACCTTATCCCTTGTTGCTCTACTTTCTAGTCTTAGTGGCCTTCTTGTGCTCAGTTGCTCTGTTGTGTCTGACTCTGCGGCCTATGGACTGTAGCCTGCCAGGCTCCTCTGTCCATGGAATTTTCCAGACAAGAATATTGGAGTGGGGTGCCTATTCCAGGGGATCTTCCTAACCCAGGGATCCAACCTGTGTCTCCTGCATTGGCAGGTGGATTCTTTACCACTAGCACCACCTGGGAAGTGCTGCCATTTCTCAGATACTGTTAGCCTGTGCTTGCTTCAGAACTTTCGTGCTTATTGAAATGCTCCTTCAGCTCCATGTCTTTGCTCAAATGAAATTTTCTAAGTGAGGTATTCATGACTATATCTGCCCTATTTATCTCTATAACTATGTACAATACTCCTTATCCCTTCCACAATGTTGTTTTTCATCACAATTATAAGTAGTTTAATTTACTTGTTTCTTTTATTTATTTGCCACTAGAGTACAGATTCTGTGACAGTAGGGATTTTTGTCTTTTTGTTCACTGATACAACTCCAGCAACCAGAACATTATTTGGCCTGTAGTGGGTACTCAATAAATGAATACTGAATGAATAAATGAAGATGTGAATGAACTGTGCTGGAACATGACTGTGTCCTCTTTCTCCACTGTTTAATTCTGGAACTATTTCCCTGACCATGGAGAACAACACTCATGCCCAGATAGGTGTTTATCTATCAGAATATGTCTAAGGTTAAATGTTAATAGGGGCAGAGGAAAACTATTTTGTCTGAATTGATAGATTCTCCTGTGCGCATTCTCCTTTCTGTGACAGGGATAACTGAGATTGACCATAAGGGATTTGAGGGGTAGATATGAGACTTACAGTAAAAATTAATTTTATCTACAATTTTCAAGTCAACTATCAGACTAAGAGTCAACAAATGGGTTCAAAGAAATGCAGCAGGAAGCCTTCGGGATTTTTTCCCCAGGGTTTATATGAACAAGTCCTTATGTGTACAACTGTTGTGGGTAGTCATGCTTGTACTGTAGGATTGGGGTGAAAAATGTGTATTTTCAAACTTCTGTGATCAACCTGGGTTGGAAATCTAGCAGCATTCTTGGCTGTTCCATCTTCATAGTAGGTGGCATAACGGCCCTCGGGAATCACTGGTGGAGAAGATGCCTGGAGAACTGGAAGAGGGTGAAGGGACTAGGAAGATTCCATTCAACTTGTTGTTTAGTCACTAAGTCGTGTCCGACTCTTTTACGGTCCCCTGGACTGTAGCCTGCCAGTTTCCTTTGTTCATGCGATTTCTCAGGCAAGTGTATTGGCATGGGTTGCCACTTCCTACTCTAGAGAATCTTCCCAACCTGGGGATCGAACTAATGTCTCCTGCATTAGCAGGTGAGTTCTTTACCAATGAGCCACCTGGGAAGCCCTCCATTCAACTTACACATGAATAAAACAGCTATCCTTCCTTTTTCCCTCTTTTTTTTTTTGGTTTAAAAAGTTCCCCCTAGCATTTTGCAAAATTTTTGTTTGTTTCTGAATTTCTTTATGATAATTTATGACTTTTCTGGGTTTTTCATTAAAATTTTACATGTTGAGGGACACTTCTAAATTCCCTGATTCTCCTGTGCCTACGCCAAGTTTCTAAATTATGTCATACTTGGAAACTATGCCAGGAGTTAAAAACCTGGCAGTTAAAAACTTGGATTCAGTATAGGTTTTCTGCTATTCCTTGGAATCACTCAGTATGACCTCTTGATGGGTGGGGGCTCCCTCTCTCGCTTTTCTAGTTCCTGGGGATTTCAGAGTTGAAAGTCAAATAAACAGACAACTGATGATATGCCTTTGGAAAATGTGTAATTTTATTTCTACATATTTCAGATAAGTGCTTTTTTTGGTGACCCATATAAAGGTATCAATATGTTAAGAAAAATATCTACATATCAGTTCAGTTCAGTTCAGTTCGCTCACTCAGTTGTGTCTGACTCTTTGCGACCCCATGAATTGCAGCATGCCAGGTCTCCCTGTCCATCACCAACTCTGGGAGTTCACCCAGACTCACATCCATTGAGTCCGTGATGCCATTCAGCCATCTCATCCTCTGTTGTCCCCTTCTCCTCCTGCCTGCAATCCCTCCCAGCATCAGAGTCTTTTCCAATGAGTCAACTCTTCACATGAGGTGGCCAAAGTACTGGAGTTTCAGCTTTAGCATCATTCCTTCCAAAGAAATCCCAATCCTTCAGAATGGACTGGTTGGATCTCCTTGCAGTCCAAGGGACTCTCATATAAATGTGTGCATACTTAAAAAAATGCTGTGAACTTTAAAACATAAGATGTTTCATTATCATCCATCTTTATGTGGTAAATTAAAGTCATTTTTACAACTGGAGAAGGGAAAGGCTACCCACTCCAGTATTCTGGCCTGGAGAATTCTATGGACTATATAGTCCACGGGATCACAAAGAGTTGGACATGACTGAGCAACTTTCGCTTAGTACTCTATAAGAGATTCCCAACCTGGATGCAAAAGGACTTGCACATGGATTGTTGAAGATTGATTCAGGGTATGGAGAGAAGAGTTAATGTCAAAGAGCCAAGAATGGGAATTTTTTTGAGAAGCTGTTACTGTCCAAATGCTGTTTTAGTGCTCCACTCACCTTAATCCATTTATTACTTAAATGGCAATCTTATCTGTAGCTCTTATTTCCCTTAACTTACTGGATAGAGAGGGTAAGTCGCAAATTGCATAACTAGCCTAAGGTTGTACAGAGATTGTGACTGAGCTGGTATTCAAAGCTCCGAGGCTTGTGTAACTCTGGACTTTGTGTTCTTTCAACTTCCTCACACAGAAATGGGAGTCCCAGGGGCTTGGGAAAAAAAAAAAAAGATTTTCTTGTTTTCTTGCCCAGTCATGAACTCACCTGCTTCCCTAGCCCTCATCTTTTCCTGGTTTATTGAGAATCATGGTACCATTTCTTGGGTTTTTCCTCTGTCATCCCTTTTATTACTTCCTTATTGAATTTACTCAAAGTTTTTTCTTTTTTTTTTAAACTGCTAGTTAACTTGAAATTGAAATGTCTTTTTTTTAAAAGCTATCTTTTAATCCCCCCCCCCCACGCCCCCACCATGGGATCCTTCAAGTTAAACAGGATTCCATAGAGAAGTTCTGATAAAACTCTGGCTAAACAAGGAATTGAGTAAGATTTCACCAAAATTCAAAGGGAAACCAAACTTAAGTGATTCTGAACATTTTCTCAGAAGAATTGGGGCAAGCACTAGCATGAAAGGCTATATCATTTGAAATATCCCTGCTTTATTATTCTCATGGGAATTCACATCAAAACTAATTAAAAAGGAACAAACCCAAGATTCTTTTGTTTTATGAGGTATGGCAAGCAGATGGGACAGGATTTGAGTATACTGCTAATGGGGCAGTAGTATTGAATTTGAGGAGGCAGTGGCAGAGAGGTAGGAGAGAGGTACGGCTTTGACTGACAGTTGGTATCCCATGCTTCCTTATTCTGTCACATCACAAGTTTCTGATCTGCAACAGCCTGAGGGGAAAGAAGGAGATAGTTGAAGGTATGAGTGGGCATAGAAAGTTACAAGGTACTTTAAAATATATTATTTTATTCAATCTTTGTAACACGTGTGTGAAGTGGGTAGCACAGCATATTACTTGGCTTACCCTCAAATCTGAGTGACTTACAGCAGCAAGTTGATTTAACATTTACGTTTAGTGTAGGCTGCAGATCAGCTTCATCTCTGCTTCCCATGTCCTCGTCATTTTAGAATTCCAGCTGAAAGAGCAGCTTCCTTACAGGCACACTGTTGTAATAACAAAGAGATGGGACAAGCGTCACATTCCAGTGGACATATCATATGATCAGATCCAAAGACAGTGGGTTGAGAGTGACAGAAAGTGAAAGTGAAAGTCATTAAGTCGTGTCTGACTCTCTGCGACCCCACAGACTACACAGTCCATGGTATTCTCCAGGCCAGAATACTGGAGTGGGTAGCCGTTTCCTTCTCCAGGGGATCTTCCCAACCCAGGCATCAAACCTAGGTCTCCCGCATTGCAGGCAGATTCTTTACCAGCTGAGCCACAAGGGAAGCCCAAGAATACTGGAGTGGATGCCCTGTTCCTTCTCTAGCAGATCTTCCCGACCCAGGAACTGAAACAGGGTCTGGCATTACAGGCAGATTCTTTACCAACTGAGCTATCAGGGAAGCCCGCGTTGAAAGTGTACAGTAATAATGCAGGACACCACTGGAAAATTTTATTATGGTGACTGTGCTTCTTATTTTACAGAGGTGGAAACCAGTGCTTAGAGAGATTAAACTGCCCAAGTGCACACCACTGACAACTGGCAGAAGCCAACTTGGAACTCAGGTTTTGACCCAAGGCCATTACTTTATTTGTATTATACCAACAAAAACGGCAGCTTCATTTACTCATTCGTCTTTGTTGCTGTTTGTCTTGAGAACAGTTTTCCTTGTAATGACTTCCTAGGAAAGTAGTTAACCCAGTGCCCATTACGCTTCCTTCTCTTTCAATTCTCCAATAAACGGCTTTAAAATGGCTTTGAAATGCAAATATGTTCCACGAGAGAGAAGTATTATGTAAGTTACCGATAGTCCATTCTTGGATGAAAGCTTAAATTAAAAAATAAAATCCCTTTTCAACACTGAAACTAGATTAACTTAATTTTCCTTTAGCAATCCTAAATCTCAAATTCTTTGCATCATTAAAGACACTGTATCAGTTAAAGCCAAATATAATTTATAGTGATGGTTGTGTGGATTTTTAGTGAATAGGAATTTTGTAAGCATCTCCAGATTGAGGTGCTTTGTTAATGAAAGTGGTGATATGACCCTGAATTGTTTCCAGCCTCCCATGAGTTCTCTAAACCTTAAGGCATCTGCTGACTTTTCCCAGAAGCCTTAGATTCTGCATTTTCTTGTCTCTGTGTCTTGGCTTAGTCTATTGTTCCCTGAGCCTGAAATGCCTCCACCCTGCTTCACCTTCTCCATCACCCAGGTCTAATCTTGATAATTTTTCAGGCTCTCTCCTTAAATGCTTTCTGCTCCAGGCAGGCCTTTCCCAGTCTCATCAAATACAAGTACACATCCCAGTAAAAAAAATCCAAACAATGCTTTGCGTAAACTCCAGTATTCCTTCTTACTAAACTATGACAAACCTAGACAGCATATTAAAAAGCAGAGATATTACTTTGCCAACAAAGTTCTGTCTAGTTAAATCTATGGTTTTTCCAGTAGTCATGTGTGGATGTCAGAGTTGTACAATAAAGAAAGCTAAGCACCGTAGAATTGATGCTTTTGAACTGTGGTGTTGGAGAAGACTCTTGAGAGTCCCTTGGACAGCAAGGAGATTCCCCCAGTCCATCCTAAAGGAAATCAGTCCTGAATACTCATTGGAAGGACTGATGCTGAAGCTGAAACTCCAATACTTTGGCCACCTGATGCAAAGAATAGAAAAGACCCTGATGCTGGGAAAGACTGAGGGCAGGAGAAAAGGGGGACGACAGAGGATGAGATGGTTGGATGGCATCACCGACTCGATGGACTTGAGTTTGAGAAAGATTCGGAAGTTGGTGATGGACAGGAAATCTGCTGTCCATGGTGTTCACAAAGAGTCAGACACGACTAAATGACTGAACTGAACTGAACTGACTCTTTTGCCCAGTACCTTTCCTCTAAAAGACATGTAACAAATAGTTTTTAAAATTGTTACATTTCTAAATTGAAAGTCTTCTGGACAGTGTGTGGAGTTGATGTGTGTTCTTGTTTCTTCAGCAAGTAATTATTCAATGCCTTTCATTGCAAGACACAACTGACTCGCCAAAGGTAACATGGCTATATAGACTGACTGATTCAGGGTTGAAATCCAGAATTGCTTGACTCTACAACCAGTACACTTAATCATTATATAGATATCAATAGAGGTTCCTGGATGCTAGGTGGCTTCACTGTTGCGCAGCTCTTAATTTTATTTCTTTTCCTTAAAAAATTATATGAAGTGTTTCACCAATGCCTTTTTAAACTCCTATTAGTCTTAATTTAAAAATTGTCATTAAAACCTTTTTTTTTTTTTGTCCATATGAATCCAAGGTGATCCCATTAAAAGTGAAATAACATTTTCTGGGTGGACTGTATTGAGTAAATTGTACGACATAGGGTAGATTCAGGTTTTTTGGGTCCTGAGCTTACAGAACTTTTTGGCTTTTTTTAAGAAAATGAAGATAAAATTATAAACATAAAAATAGGCATGACATATTTAGTGTAGCAAAAGAAATCACGATAATTTACTTGAGTGTTGGAGGTTCAACTTCTTGTTTTTCTAATCTATCTGGGGCAGTCTACCAGACATGCTTACAACATGCTTCCTTATTGCCACCTGATCACTGGGCTTCTCCTCCCCACTCACCTAGGGTGCTTCATAGCTCCTGGCCTCACCCAACACTCACGGTGACCCTGCACACGAGGCTTTGTTCGTTTCCCATAAGTCCACTTCTGGTCCTGGCAATTCAAAAACTACAGTCAAATGCAATTGATTTTAGTCTCATATGAGTTTTTGAGTTAATTTTTAGACTTCTTGGTACTTTTTCTCAACAGATGGAAATATTTTACTGGGGAATAGCCTTTTCAAATACAAGGATTTCTTTAAAATTATAATTTTTTTTTTGCCATAGCATTGATTAGACTACTGTCTTCATAGAAGCCATTTGGCATGAACATAATTTCATTTTGGAAATGTTTAATAGAATACAAAAGAAGTAATGAAAATCGGTTCTTAAATAAATAATGTTGTCCCTAAGGGATTTAGCTGAGGTTTATGTGGCTGACACTATGTTCAGAATAGCATTACCTAGAATTGTCACTTCCATTTTTAAAAATCTTGGGAATGACTAAGCTTTGCTGAAGAATTTAAGTCATTTTTTCCTTCAAGCTTTGTTGAAGTGTTGGCTCCTGCAAAGACAATGAGATACCACCAGAAATTAGGCTTTTTAGTGTAGTATTAACAAAATGGCAGCAGAGGGCCTCATTGCAATGTGCTAGAGTTTTCTTTTTTCATGAAAGAATTTTTCTTTCCATTGCTCTGCATCTGTTCTCATTTTGAAATTTGCAGTATGTTTATGTAAAAAAAAATTTTAATACCAATTTTACTATATTGGGAATGTAGGGTGCAATTTAAGCTCTAAAAACCATTATGTTTCTTCTTGGTTCCTGTGAAGATGTTGAAATTTTGACATCTTTCTTCACTTCCATCCACAAACTGTGAAGAATCGTATACTCTCTTTTGCTTTTTCTTTAAGGCTGTTACTGTTTTTATTAAGACCATTCAATTTGTTGGCAGATTATTATGAAAACACATTCAGGCAAGTTATTTTACTTTATTCACAGATGAGAAAAATTGCATGGCAAGAGTTCATAATATAATATCACACATATCTTTCAGTTGCCTTTCAGCTAATTGTGCTCAAGTTCTAACAATGTTATTTCCCATAATTAAAAGAAAAGAAAAGTTGTAGATTATAGCTATGTCAGATGTTCAAAAGGAATGGGGTTGTGTAAAGGTGACGTCCAACATTCAGAAAACGAAGATCATGGCATCTGGTCCCATCACTTCATGGGAAATAGATGGGGAAACAGTAGAAACAGTGTCAGACTTTATTTTTTTGGGAGCCAAAATCACTGCAGATGGTGACTGCAGCCATGAAATTAAAAGGCGCTTACTCCTTGGAAGAAAAGTTATGACCAACCTAGACAGCATATTCAAAACAGAGACATTCCTTTGCCGACTAAGGTCCATCTAGTCAAGGCTATGGTTTTTCCTGTGGTCATGTATGGATGTGAGAGTTGGACTGTGAAGAAGGCAGAGCGCCGAAGAATTGATGCTTTTGAACTGTGGCGTTGGAGGAGACTCTTGAGAGTCCCTTGGACTGCAAGGAGGTCCAACCAGTCCATTCTGAAGGAGATCCGCCCTGGGATTTCTTTGGAGGGAATGATCCTGAAGCTGAAGCTCCAGTACTTTGGCCACCTGATGCGAAGAGTTGATTCATTGGAAAAGACTCTGATGCTGGGAGGGATTGGGGGCAGGAGGAGAAGGGGACGACAGAGGATGAGATGGCTGGATGGTATCACTTGACTCGATGGACGTGAGTCTGAGTGAACTCCAGGAGACGGTAATGGACAAGGAGGCCTGGTGTGCTGCGATTCATGGGGTCGCAAAGAGTCGGACACGACTGAGTGACTGAACTAACAGGTGACGTTAATTAAGCCTGCCTTAATTATTCTATGGATTCATCTTGCTATCGGTTTGACTATGGTCAGGAGGATAACGCACAGAAAATAAGAGAACTGGTAAAACTACAGTTCAGTGCACGCTGAATAGATAGACACAGGTTTGCACTTAATCCTAGTGAGTTCCTTTTTAACACTGTTGTTTAGGAGAGAGTGTCTCTTGCAGACCACAAGTACCTTTGATAATTATGGGTTCTGTAGTCAAATATACCTGTTTTTGGAGTCTCAACCTGGTTATTATAATGTAATAATATCATTATGTTAATAGAGACTTTTCATTTTACCCACTCTCACTTAAAGTACATTTCTAAAATCCTCCTTAAAAAACAGATTCTCATCATCCTTTAGAAAGGACTTGTCTTTAGATGAAAGAGAATTTCAGAAAAATGGATTATTGTTCATTTCCAGCTTTTAGAATCCTTGCTTTTTGAAGAGCTGAAATAATTTAACTATTAGGGTATATAAATATTATATAAGAAAGGGCTAATTTTTTATTGAGATAGATGAACATTAACATTTTATTGAATCATAAAGATAATATGGAAACATAAAAATATAGGTATTAAATAGAAATGTTATATAAACATGGGCCCTCATATACTTTCTATAGAAAAAATATAAACATTATAAACTTTATATAGAAAAGGGCAAATATTTTACTGAGATTAGATGAACATTTTATTTTGCTTATATTTTTTGTGATCCTCAAAACAAAATGTGAATAATGATCGTTACCAGCTAGACAATTTAGGTCACTCCCTGCTATTTACTTTTTGTGATAAAACAAGGTATATTCTGATTGTGTTTTCTGATAAAGCAATATACAACAATAAAACTGGACAAAATGATAAAAAGTCACCATTTCGGGGCTCTTAAAATTGACTGAAGGCATACAACAAATTGAGATGCAATTTATTCATGACAAAAATACCATATGTCATATGAATGGTGGGAGTCTCTGGCATTCTTGCATGGGGCTTCTTTCATTGACTCCTACCCACAAGGTGAATCTCAGCAGAAATGAAGAGGGCTCTGCAGAACCAGAACACCAGAAGCTTCTTTGCCAGAGGAGGCTCACTTGGCTTGGACCTGGGGTGGGAAACCTCACATCCAGGAGTGTTGTCAGTAAAGTCTTAATTTCGGAGGCAAAGGAATCGGGGAGACCAATGGCTCAGGCAGACTAAGGCTGCAGCACAGCTTGGAACAAGTTGGTGGACTGGCGGACTAGCCTGGAATTTAACTGGGAGATCTGGGAAATGAGATAGCCACAGAGGGTCTTGAAAACCTCTCCACATATCCATTCAGGAGAGACTGGAGAAGCCCCCTAGATCCATATATCCCTGGCTACATGTGAGACCATACACCTGTGCAGAAGGCCTGAGTGGGTGTGAGTGATGGTCAACTCAGTCATGTCTGACTCTGCGACCTCATGGGCTGTAACCTGTCAGGTTCCTCTGTTCGTGGACTTGTCCAGGCAAGAATACTGGAGTGCGTTGTCATTTCCTTCTCCAGTATAGAAGGCTGGTGGGAGGTAAAGGCCAGGGAAGTCTTGAAAACTGATTGATTAATCCAGTGGCAAAACTTTCTTTAGCTTATTTAATTAGGGTTAAAGGCCAAGATAGGATTATATAATGTCTTCTATGTCTGTAAATTCTGTAATTTCTAAATATTTAACCTAGAAATACACTAGACTAGGGAAGAGTTTTTTAATCTGAGTTGTGAATCTCTGATATCTCTTTCCTTACCTACAAAATAGAATTCTTAATTACCTTTAGTGTTTCTGTCAGTTTTAGATATCATTAATATCAATAGAGAACTTTGGAATGTTAGTAATAGCTAATTGAGCACCTATTATCAGTTTGATGCTGTGCAGACTCGGTACTTTTAAATGTCATTTAATTCTGCAATCACCCATGGTAATATTATCCCCATTTCTGAATGGGGAGATTTAAGTAGAATACATTCCTTTTCCAAGGTTGCAACAGCTAAGGAGCAGAACAGGTGGAATGCACTGGAAGACAATCTCATTTCTGGATTCATATCCTTAAACATTAGGCTAAATTTTCAAATGTTGATGCTATATAATATAAAATATTTTTTCTGCAACTATAATAATGCAATCTGATAGCAATCAAATGGCCCTATGTAGTGTTATTGGTCCATTAAGCAGGTATATATTTTACCTTTCTAGTTGAACCTTTACAAAAACACTTTATATTAAGGTGACTTTCAGACAGATACAAAAGTAGATAATAATATCATGATCCTTCATGTATGTCCCCATCACATGGCTTTGAGTGTTTTCTATGAATGCTAAAATTTCTGCTTGCCATGCTCATCTTCACTACAAAAGGGACATAATTATAGACTGACTTTGGTAGGGTAAATACTGATAAGTTTTAAATTGGTAATTAGACTTTTTCAATAATGGCTTTTACTAACTTGTTATTCTATAAATGGACTTCCCTGGTGGCTCAGACAGTAAAGCATCTGTCTGCAGTGTGGGAGACCTGGGTTCCATCCCTGGGTCAGAAAGATCCGCTGAGAAGGAAATGGCAATCCACTCCAGTACTATTGCCTGGAAAATCCCACGGACAGAGGAGCCTGGTAGGCTACAGTCCATGGGGTTGCAAAGAGTCGGACATGACTGAGTGACTTCACTTTCACTTTCATTCTATAAATATTTCCTTTTGAAATGGACACACTGATGATGTGTTTTCAAAAACAAATAACTCAGTGCAAATAGCGTGAGGAGTAGAAGGAGCAGGCAGGTGGAGGTATTCCACTGTTTTGGCGTAACAGAACAAAAAACTCCAGTGCAGTAGGGTGGAGCTGCAGAATTTGTTTTGTTCATCCTCCTTTTTCTTTAAGGTGTTGTCTACGGACTCTGTGCATCCATCAGTGACCAGTGAGTTAGGCTTCTTCTTAATTTTTTTTAAGGCTAATTTTTGTAGCAGTTTTAGATTCACTGCAGAAAAGCTGAGTGGCAAGTATAGAGAGTTCTCATATATTGGATTGGCCAAGAAGTTCTTTTGGTTTTTTTCCATAGTATCTTATGGAAAAACCTGAATGAACTTCTTGGCCAACTCAGTATAACCCCTGCTCCTACACTGTGTGCACAACCTCACCCACTAGGGACATCCTCCACCAGACTGGTTCACTTGTTACAATCGACGAACCTGCAAAGTCTGTAGTTTACAACTGATGAACCTGCAAAGTTGTATGAGCTTCACCCCATCCCCCTCTGATGGCTCACCAGATAAAGAACCTGCCTGCCATTGCAGGAAACATAGGAGACTCAGGTTTGATCTCTGGGTCGGGAAGATCCCCTGGAAGAGGAAATGGCAACCCTCTCCAGTATTCTTGCCTGCCTGAAAAACCGTACAGAGGAGCCTGTGTGCTGCAGTCCAAGTGTTGCAAAGACTCAGACACAGCTGAGTGACTGAGCAACAACTTAGTGCTGTATATTATATGGGTTTTGACAAATGTATAATGACATGTACGCCCCATGATAGTTTCATACAGAATAGCTCCACTATTCTAAATATCTGGGCTCATCTTTCATAATAACATTTTCTCTCCTATATTAGCATTTGTTAAAAAATTGTGTTTCTAATCATGTCATGGTTTTCATTGACTCTAGGGGGTAGGTAGATGACTGACAAGCAGTTGTAATTATTGCAGCCTCTGCCTGGTGGTTTGCAATAGAGGTGGAGTGGCTTATGGAACTGGAAGGAATTAGTAGTATAATCATACCTCATTCTTTTACTCCACCTACAGAAATATTGTATATTGCACAGAGCATTGAACTGCTTTATTTATTTCTATTTCCCTTGAATAGCATGTGATATTATAAGCCATATGTTTCTGTAATAGCCTTTTAATTCTCCGTTTCAAATCTATTTACAATAACTCTGGCTCCTGACAGAAACCGTTTAATAGTTCTGCCTCTTCTTTGGCCTCGTACTTCTGTCCCATATTTCAGTAGTGAATATCATTGCTAAAGCTTTGATTTATTTCTGGGAAAGTCTTCCTGGCTTTCTCTGTCTGGTTTCCTCAAGAGATTGTAAGCTATGCACAGCTAGACTATTTTCACTTTATTTGACAAATCGTTTGCATTAAATGAATTTAGAATAATGTTGGTTACTAATGTTTGACTTGCTTATTTTCTTAAGCCTCTGGACTCTGGTATGTTTGGAAAATGTGCATTTTGATTATTACTACAACTTCTTTAGCAGTTTTTATTCTTGGTCCCTTAAACTGTTACTCTCTTTTGCTCTTCAAGGAAACTCAAAATTATAGTCAATGAGGTTATCTCCTTTGACTCCTTAGTAGGCAAGCCCACTCTAGGGTAAAGTTTCAGACACAGTCCTTCTCCTCTATAGCACAGGTTGCCATATACATAGTACATTGGAAGAATCCTCCAATTCTTTTCAGCTAGAGTTATTGCTGCCATGCTAGATGAGCTTTGCTCTGTTTTCATAGTTCACAGATTGGTTTTTGTACAATTTGTGAAGCTGTCAGATGACTTCCAGCGGAGTGTTTTTCATTTTATAGATCTTAGAAAAAGCAGGTCAAGCATCATTTAGAGCTCAGATTCTGGGTCTAGAAGCTCAAGTACTGGCTCTGACACCTAAAAGCCAAGTGATCCTAGAAAAAAATGAACTTCACTTTTTTCATTTGCATAGAGGATGTAATACTACCAGACAAAATTTCAGCTAGGATAATTGAAATAATGCCTGCAAAGCCCTTAACTTAGCTTAAACTGTAGCAATGTATACTTTGACTATAAATATACACTTGGATTATAAAACTTCTTCCTCCTCTCTGGATATACAACTAGCCACCCTCTGTACCCCAAAAGCACCCCATATAGTTTTTGTTTGTTTATTTTACTCATAGAGTTTATAGTACCCTGTTACACTTACATCCAGAGACTGTAACTAGCTTGGCATAGAGTGGATATTGAGACAATACATGCTGAATGAAAGTCCACTTCAGCTGAGAGTGCCTGCTCCAAATCCCACCCAGTGGGTTTGTCATTATATCATCACCACCATCACCCTATTAATGACCTAAGGGGATATAGAGACAATTTACAGACAAGGAGACACCAACAAATCTATTAAGCCTGTAAGAACAGTGAGATTATCTTTCACATCCTCTAGAATGGTAAATGGCTTCCTGGGGGTGATGCTAGTGGTAAAGAACCGACCTGCCAATGCAGGAGACATAAGAGATGCAAGTTCTATCCCTGGATTGGGAAGCTCCCCTGGAGGTGGCATGGCAACCCACTCCAGTATTCTTGCTTGGAGAATCCCATGGACAGAGGAGCCTGGCGGGCTGCAGTCCACGGGGTCGCAAAGAGTCAGACATGACTGAAGCGACATCATGCATGCACACAGATTAATTTGGACTATACCATTGTTTCAAAGGACATAATTTGAAACTAGAGAAAGATGTTATTGCCTCTCTTCAGAGTGCAGATCAATGCTTTGACCATTCCGGGACTCTAATGTAACTCTCAAGATGACAGTGGCCTTTGCCAGCCTTTGTTCAAGTGTCTTTCTACCACGCAGTGTTAAGTTCCAACAGCCCAAAAGGCTAGTCTTTCTTTGTCCAACGTGGATGGAGGATGCTATGATAGAGTCTATATGCTAACTTTTAATTTCAGAAATATTTTGTACAAAGCTTCCCTCATCTGCTATTGTAATGTTCTTATGAACATCCAAAATTTTGCTCTAAGACCTCTGGCTTTGGTCCTGGCAGTCTGGAGGCTGTGAAATATGTGCTGCCAGGTATGTCATAGGACATGCCTATACAACTGGGCAGAAAAGCAGGCTTGCGTGTGGAACCAAATGAAATAATAAAGGACTCCTGTAAGTCTCAAAGATCCCATCAAAATTCTTGGAAGGAATTACTTATACCTGGCAAGTAGAAACACAGCTGCATTTTCAATGATTAAAAAAAAAATACTCATTAAAATACTGGCAATAGCAGAGCAAATTAAAAAGTTAATATAATTTTTGGTTGGACAGTACTTTTTATGAAAACCCATAGTTCTTTCTCATAATTAACACAGTGAAAGAAACCTTCGTTGTAAGTTGAGAACTAAGAAAAATGCAGTTCAAGCACTAGACCATTTATTTGGTGAATATATGACCTTGGGCCAAATAATATTTCTGAACCTCAGTTTCTTCTTCTGTAAAATGGAGCTGATACTCTCCCTACTTTATCTGGTTTTTGTGCTTGAATGAAGTAATATACAAGCTGTAAAATACTCTACTTACAAAGTATATTAGCTGTATGATTTCTAATGTGCAAAACTTAGAAGATAAAATTATGTATAGACAACATCCACTCGATGCACCTTTTCTGTAGAATTTAAAAATAATTGTCCCATTTTTGGACATTTCTGGCAATGGGCCCATATTCTTTAGGAAGCAGGTCATTCTGCATTTGGCAACTATCGCAGGTCAGGTTCCTCACGAGCAAACTCAGAGAAGGAATTAGGGTGACGGTCATTTATCAGAGGGTGCCCTTCACACCAGTACCTGAGAGAGGAAGGAGGCGTGGCAGGACTGGGCAGAGGGAGAAGTCAAGCTGTCACGCGGTCCCCGTGACAGCTTCACGCCACCCAGGGCCAGCTCGGGCTGCAGGGGGCCACCAGAGTGGTCACGAGTTTGGGCCAGAGGGCTGGACTTTTATGTTCTTGTACTGACCAATCACTGGATCTCGGGTGAGGCAGTTTTTTTAGACTGAGGCAGTCCTCAAAAAGAGTTAAAAACTGAAGGTTATCTACTCCTGCAACTAAGGGAAGAAGTCTTTCCTTCGCCAAGGGGCACCTGGGCATCACTGCTTCTATCAGACGAGCCCTGTAGGTGAAACATTCAGCCCTCTATTGGGTGGAAACCTTTCTCATTGTGACTTTTGTGTAAGTTACTCTCCTCAGAGTCAATGCCAAGTCTTACCAATATTTTCTTACATAATTTTTTACTATATTCTGGAAGCACTTGTTCTGTAATACTGATGCATATATTTTATATATAAGCAATTTATATATGTGTTATATATTAATATATCAATCATTATATTAATAACACACTAATATTATATGATAAGTTATAACCATCAATGTATTGATATATTTACAGTATTAATGTATTATTAACCACGGTTTTTCCAGTGGTTACATATGGATGTGAGAGTTGGACTGTGAAGAAAGCTGAGCACTGAAGAATTGATGCATTTGAACTGTGGTGTTGGAGAAGACTCTTGAGACTCCCTTGGACTGCAAGGAGGTCCAACCAGTCCATCTAAAGGCGATCAGTCCTGGGTGTTCATTGGAAGGACTGATGCTAAAGCTGAAACTCGAATACTTTGGCCACCTCATGAGAAGAGTTGACTCATTGGAAAAGACCCTGATGCTGGGAGGGATTGAGGGCAGGAGGAGAAGGGGATGACAGAGGATGAGATGGCTGGATGGCATCACCAACTTGATGGACATGAATTTGAGTAAACTCCGGGAGTAGGTGATGGACAGGGAGGCCTGGTGTGCTGTGATTCATGGGGTCGCAAAGAGTCAGACACGACTGAGGGCCTGAACTGAACTGAATATACCATTAATTATTAATATATTAATATAATCATTAATTAAATGTTAATACCTGTAATACATTGATAATTAATAACATATATGCAAGGCTCAAATTTATATTTATGCACATATTCATGTGCATATATAATATATAGATATATTCTGAAAACATATACTTTGAGTGATCTGAAAATATGTTGTTAACAATTGGCTCAATGATGCCCCACTGTACTCAGCATCTAGCTTTTAGTGACCATAATGATGCCAATTATTGTAGAGAGTAAAACGAGTCTGCTGTCCAAGAGAACTGCGTTGGGAGATCATGAATTCTGTTTTGGACATGTTGCGTATGAAACCCTTTTGAGACATCTGGAAGAAAACAGTCGGTAGGTGTTTGAATGTCTATATCTAGAATTCTGTGGAGAAGGAAATGGCAACCCACTCCAGTATTTTTGTTGGGAAGTTCCATGGACAAAGCAGCCTGGTGGGCTACAGCCCATGGGATTGCAAAGAGACTGAGTGACTATCTCTGATGCTAGAGTTTTGAAAGGAAGTCTACACTAGCGATAAGTAATTAGGAGTTGATGTTTATATAGTAACTGAAGCTAGGAAGCCACATATCCATCACATTCCTGCAAGTCTATGATAAACTGGGGCTGGGTTTCCCTTTCAGATGGTAGAGTTTTCCTTCACTGGAGGGCTTTTCCTGGTCTGTTTCACTGGATTCCATTACTTGCCTCACTCTTGAGGCATCTGGGAGTGCAGTCACTGGTGTAGGGTGGGAGGAGGAAGGGACATATGACTAAAAACTGGAGGAAATCCAACATGTAAAGGCTGGTAGATGGGAACTCTGGAACTGAGGTAGGAAAGGAGTGGCTGGGGAGGAAAAAGGGTGGAGTCAAAAAGCAGGAGAGAGAGAAGGAGTCAGCGTGGGTCAGCATTCTAAAATTCTTCAGATAAATGGTGGTATCAGAGATGGAGATAATTGATGATCTTTGGAAGGGTAGTTTTGGTAGGAGAAACTGGACTGGAGCCGGTTCAGGAGTGAATGAAGGGTGAGGAAATGAAGGCGATAATGTCACAATGCTTTCAAGAAGTGTAGCTTTGAAGGTGAGGCCAGAGATACGGACTAGCTGGAGTGGAGCAAGGTTGTGTTGAAACGGTGGGCCTGAGTGTGAGAAAGAGAACTAGAAATAGCACCCCCCCCCCAATTTAATGCTTTAAATATCCTCCTTCACCTTTAAGTGGTGTGAACTATATTCTGAAATATTAGAGAAATGACAAATGAATGTTAGTCCTTTATTAAAAGCAAACATAACCAAAATAGTTGGCTTGTGGACAACTTATATCAGATTATAAAACTGAAATGGAAAAGGAGATAAATATAAGATAACTTTCCTCTTGAATTATTCAGACCTGTGAGTCATAGGTTCATCTTGTTTTTAGCTAAGAAAATCTTGTCTGACATGCTACTTTACATTTTACTTGAAAAGTCTTTTATTTGTCTTATTTATTATCCAGATGAACAATGTCTTTTATAAAAAGGAGAGGAGCTATTTTTGCTTGATCCTAATGCAAAGATGGATTATCTATCTGACTCCGATATGCTACTTCTAAAAACTGTTATTTTCTTATGTATGGGATAGAAGTAAAAGTAAGGACTTTCTTCAGAGAAATATTTCACAGATTCTTTTCTTGAGCATGTATATAATTTATCACCCCAGTCCTATCCCCCTTCTGCTCAGAAGAGGTACTCAAGCCCCAGGACAGTCCTCCTAAGCCTTCCTGTGAATCCCCAGGGAGTGCTTCCAGGAGCTGGCCAATGTTTTACAACCTTGTGCCACTCCACTGTGTACCTAAATCTGTCCTTGGTGAATGTGGTGGCTGCTGGGGTTGCTCCCCAAACCCCACTGACTTGGCAGTGATTTCCTCACTCCAGGCAGAATGTGCTCCTGAGTCTAGTTTTTTTCCATAGACCATGGCCCAGAGCTCTCGGGGTGAGATGATTCATGCTGAAATGGGCAATGAGACTAAAGGACTCTCTCTCCTTTTGTATTAGGATCTGTTGGAGGGCTCATAGAGCTGATTTTCTTAGGCCCCCATGTACAAGACCTTCTAGAACTAATACCCCAAAAATATGTCCTTTTCATTTATAGGGGACTGGATGCAGAAGTAGGAAGTCAGGAAACACCGGGGGTACCAGGCAAATTTGGCCTTGGAGTACAGAATGAAGCAGGGAAAAGGCTAATAGAGTTTTGCCAAGAGAACGCACTGGTCATAGCAAACACTCTCTTCCAACAACACAAGAAAAGACTACACATGGGCATCACCAGATGATCAATACTGAAATCAGATTGATTGTATTCTTTGCAGCCAAAGATGGAGAAGGTCTATACAGTTAGCAGAAACAAGACCAGGAGCTGACTGTGGCTCAGATCATGAACTCCTTATTGCCAAATTCAGACTTAAATTGAAGAAAGCAGGGAAAACCAGTAGACCATTCAGGTATGACCTAAATCAAATCCCTTATGATTATACAGTGGATGTGAGAAATAGATTTAAGGGACTAGATCTGATAGACAGAGTGAATGATGAACTATGGATGGAGATTCGTGACATTGTACAGGAGAAAAGGAGCAAGACCATCCCCAAGAAAAAGAAATGCAAAAAAAAGCAAAATGGCCATCTGAGGAGGCCTTACAAATAGTTGTAAAAAGAATTGAAGTGAAAAGCAAAGGAGAAAAGGAAAGATATACCCATTTGAATGCAGAGTTCCAAAGAATACAAGGAGAGATAAGAAAGCCTTCCTCAGTGATCAGTGCAAAGAAATAGAGGAAAACAATAGAATGTGAAAGAATAGAGATCTCTTCAAGGAAATGAGTGATACCAAGTGATCTCACACACTAGTAAAGTTATGCTCAAAATTCACCAAGCCAGGCTTCAACAATACATGAACTGTGAACTTCCAGATGTTCAAGCTGGTTTTAGAAAAGGCAGAGGAACTAGAGATCAAATTGCCAACATCCATTGGATCATCAAAAAAGCAAGAGAGTTCCAGAACATCTATTTTTGCCTTATTGACTATGCCAAAGCCTTTGTCTGTGTGAATCATCACAAACTGTGCAAATTCTGAAAGAGATGGGAATAGCAGACCACCTGACCTGCCTCTTGAGAAATCTGTATGCAGGTCAGGAAGCAACAGTTAGAACTGCAATGGAACAATAGACTGATTCCAAATTGGGAAAGGAGTTTGTCAAGGCTGTATATTGTCACCCTGCTTATTTAACATACATGCAGAGTGTATTATGAGAAATGCTGGGCTGGATGAAGCACAAGCTGGAATCAAGACTGCTGGGAGAAATATCAATAACCTCAGATATGCAGATGATACCATCCTTATGGCAGAAAGTGAAGAAGAACTAAAGAGCCTCTTGATGAAAGTGAAAGAGGAGAGTGAAAAAGTTGGCTTAAAGCTCAACATTCAGAAAACGAAGATCATGGCATCTGGTCCCATCACTTCATGGCAAATAGATGGGGAAACAGGGGAAAGAGTGTCAGACTTTATTTTTTTGGGCTCCAAAATCACTGCAGATGGTGACTGCAGCCATGAAATTAAAAGATGCTTGCTCCTTGGGAGAAAAGCTATGACCAGCCTGAACAGCATATTAAAAGCAGAGAGATTACTTTGCCAACAAAGTTCTGTCTAGTCAAGGCTATGGTTTTTCCAATAGTCATGTATGGATGTGAGAGTTGTACTCTAAAGAAAGCTGAGTGCCAAAGAATTGATGCTTTCGAACTGTGGTGTTGGAGGAGACTCTTGAGAGTCCCTTGGACTGCAAGGAGATCCAACCAGTCCATCCTAAAAGAAATCAGTCCTGAATATTCATTGGAAGGACTGATGTTGAAGCTGAAACTCCAATACTTTGGCCAGCTGATCGGAAGAACTGACTCATTTGAAAAGCCCCTGATGCTGGGAAAGATTGAAGGCAGGAGAAGGGGATGACAGAGGATGAGACGGTTGGGTTGCTTCACTGACTCAATGGACATGAGTTTGAGTAAACTCTAGGAGTTGGTGATGGACAGGGAGGCCTGGTGTGCTACAGTCCATGGGGTTGCAAAGAGTTGGACACGACTGAGAGACTAAATGAACTGAATGTATTCTATGGGAAGCCACTTTTTCTTACTGCTTATGGTTCTTTTGGGGGCTTCCTCAATAGCTCAGTTGGTAAAGAATCCTCCTGCCACGCAGAAGACCCTGGTTCAATTCATGGGTCTGGAAGATCTTCTGGAGAAAGGATCAGCTACCCACTCCAGTATTCTTGGGTTTCCCTCATGGCTCAGCTGGTAAAGAATCTGCCGGCAATGTGGGAGACCTGGGTTCGATCCCTGGGTTGGGAAGATCCACTGGAGAAGGGAAAGGCTACCCACTCTAGTCTTCTGGCCTGAAGAATTCCATGGACTGTATAGTCCACGGGGTTGTAAAGAGTCGGACATGACCGAGTGACTTTCACTTTCATGGTTCTTTTGCCCTTAAAGTTAGATGTGTGTATTCAGAGACTTTACCAAAGAGAGTGGTTCCCTTCCTATATCTGTTTATCTTTGACCAGAAGGGTCATCCTCAGGTTCACCTACCTAATCACTATTTCCATAAGTTTGTCCCAGGCATTTGGATTTTTAGCAAATCTTAACTATCTACCTACCTATCTATCATCTGTTATGTAGCTCTTTGTCTGTCTAATTAATCTGTCTAGTGGCTCAGGTGGTAAAGCATCTGTCTGCAGTGCAGGAGACCCGGGTTCAATCCCTGGGTTGGGAAGATCCCTTGGAGAAGGAAATGGCAGCCCACTCCAGTATTCTTGCCTGGAGAATCCCATAGACAGAGGAACCTGGCAGGCTACAGTCCATGGGGTCACAAAAGAGTCGTATACGACTAAGCAACTTCACTTTCACTTTCACCTTAGATCAAAAGTTTGTGTCCCCCTGCTCCAGCCCACCCCAAATTCATGTGTTGAAATCCTAACCCAAGAAGATGATGGTATTGGGTAGGGGCCTTTGGAAGTTAATACAGTCATGAAAGCAGAGCCCTCAAGAATGGAATTAGTGCTCGTAAAATCAGCCTTTAGGAAGCTTCCCTGTCCCTTTCCTGTTCTGTAAGTTTATTGCAAAAGTTGATCATCTAGGAAATGAGCTCTGATCAGATGCTAAATCTGCAGGCACCATGACTTTGGGCTTTTCAGTTTCCACAACCATAAGAAAAAAATGTTTGTTGTTCATAAGCTACCCAGCTTATAGTATTTTGTTATAGCTGCCAAACAGACAAAGACACATGCACACACACAAACACACACACACACTCTCTCTCTATCTTAATTTATTAATCTGTTCATGACATGTTTATTCATATTTATTGAGCAACTGCTATTAACATACAGTGACACATTAATTCTTTGAATAATTCCTCCAGGGCTTTAAAAAAAAAATAGTACAAAGTTGCACCAGAGGTTGGGAACAGTGTGTTTCAGTGTCCGTTTTTCAAAATCATCTGTTACCAAAAACATGGGAAAAGCTGTGATTTATAGAAGAAAAAAATGTGCAATTATATTTCCTCCATGTATTTCTACTAGCCCACTGACTGAAACTGAAAAATTATTTATTACAATGGGTAAAAATTAGGAGAGGATCAATCATTCTGCCTAATCAATCTGCACAATATTGCATCAGAGGCAACAGAACACTGAACTACAAACAAAGCCAGACTTTATGGTTTGAGTGGGGGGAAAGGAATAATTACTCTAAGTGGGACTTCTGGACAAAATTTCCAAATGATGTATAGGAACATGGAATAAACATATATTTAAAGAAAAATTTAAAATGTTTTTTTCCCCTAGTCTTTCTGAAAAATGACTTATCATGGCTTGGGGGATATTAAGAAAATGAAACATATAAATAAATAGATTAGATATTGGCAATTACTGTGAAGAAAGGAAAACGGTTCCTAGCAGAGAAAATATCTTGGAAGGTTATGCAGATTTAGGAAAGAAGGTGATCAAGACTCAAGTGATGCCCTGAATTAACACAGAGTCATGTAAGAAAAGTAGGAAAGAGCAATCAATTTGAGAATACAGTTCTGAAAGCTGAAATGTAGTCTGATGGTCAAGAATTGTCATAAAAATCCTCATGAAGCTGTTTCCCGTATTCTTCTTGTGACATCAATGTGTATTTGTGAGACTTCCCTGGTGGTAGAGTGGTAAGACTCTGCCTGCACTGCAGGGGGCATGCGTTTTATCCCTGATGGAGGAACTAAGGTCCCACATGCCTGGGGGTGTGGCCAAGAAATAACTAAAAATAAAAATTGATGCAAAAAAGTTCATGATGAACAACAACAACAAAAATCAGTGTGTATTTGTGTATCCATATGTGTATGTTTGATTCTTTCATCTCCAGAGAATTGGAAAGATTTAAAAACTTTGCACTTTAGAACATTACACGCCTTGGGTGCGGCACCTTTGTTCTATGTAGTACGGATTGGATGCTTTTTCCTCAGTACACATCATTTTTAAACTTTTTCTCTTTTTTTACTCAGTTGTCTTTCCTATAATTTAAAGCTGTAAAACCGAATTTGTTTTTATTTTTCAGTGCATTAGGCCCTCAAAGAGAGACTCTCTCATTGTCTTGCATGCGGAAATTTCTTGCTGTCATATTTTGCCTTTCTTCCACACAATAAGCAGTTGTGCAGCACTGGCAAACATCCATAAATCTAGTTCCAAAGAAATGAACCCTTCACTGTGTATCTCCCATTTCCTCTTGACCTGACCTTTCTCTTTGACCTCATTTGACTTTATCTAATCCTGACCTTTCTGCCTGTATGTGTGTCCCACCCCACACACATACACACAAATCCCTGGGAAAAGTTACTATGTTGACTCTCAGTGGGGGAGAGGGGTGGTTATAAACGTAGAATAAAGAAGTTGGAGAGGAACTGTATAGGACTTCAGTAGATGTTGCTGAACAAATTGATTCAAATGAGGAGCTCCTCTCATTATATCATCATACATATTCTGAGTGGGCGTCATAATGTATCCATTTCTTTCCTTTTCATGCAGCAAGTGGCTACTTTTGTGCACAGGGGAGAACAAACAGTCCATGTCTATTTTGTTTCCTGTCCTTTGATTCAGGCTATTTTATATTGCCAGGAACCAGAAAAGCCTGGACCGTTGTGCGCTGACACAGTCCATGGAGTTCCGGAGTTCCGCTGGGAACGGTTGCAGCCAAATGCTTCCACAAATGGAGGTAGCGCGGTTTCCGCTGGCCCACCATGTCCGCCTACTTTCCTTAAAAACTTAGTTACCTTCCCAAACTGCGAACAGAACACAGAACCCTGTCCAGTTTCTGTCATCATCACCATCTTAAAAGAACATGGTTTCTTTCAGTGATCCAGCACGGCATTATTTGCCAGAAAGAATACTCTGTATCCTTCTGCAAAGGTCTTTTTTTGCTCTCTACTCAATCCATATGCAGGTCAGGAAGCAACAGTTAGAACTGGACATGGAACAACAGACCAGTTCCAAATAGGAAAAGGAGTACGTCAAGGCTATATATTGTCACCCACCCTCCTTATTTAATTTATATGCAGAGTACATCATGAGAAATGCTGGACTGGAGGAAGCACAAGCTGGAATCAAGATTGCGGGGAGAAATATCAATCACCTCAGATATGCAGATGATACCACCCTTATGGCAGAAAGTGAGGAAGAACTAAAGAGCCTCTTGATGAAAGTGAAAGAGGAGAGTGAAGAAGTTGGCTTAAAGCTCAACATTCAGAAAACGGAGATCATGGCATCTGGTCCCATCACTTCATGGCAAATAGATGAGGAAACAGTGGAGAGTGTCAGACTTTATTTTTTTGGGCTCCAAAATCACTGCAGATGGTGATTGCAGCCATGAAATTAAAAGATGCTTGCTCCTTGGAAGGAAGGTTATGACCAACCTAGATAGCATATTAAAAAGCAGAGACATTACTTTGTCAAAAAGACTGTCTAGTCAAGGCTATGGTTTTTCCAGTGGTCATGTATGGATGTGAGAGTTGGACTATAAAGAAAGCTGAGCGCCGAAGAATTGATGCATTCAAACTGTGGTGTTAGAGAAGACTCTTGAGAGTCCCTTGGACTGCAAGGAGATCCAACCAGTCCATCCTAAAGGAGATCAGTCCTGGGTGTTCATTGGAAGGACTGATTTGAAGCTGAAACTCCAATACTTTGGTCACCTGATGCGAAGAGCTGACTCATTGGGAAGAACCCTGATGCTGGGAAAGATTGAGGGCAGGAAGAGAAGAGGACGACAGAGGATGAGATGGTTGGATGGTATAACCGATTCAATGGACATGAGTTTGAGTGGACTCTGGCAGTTGGTGATGGACAGGGAGGCTTGGCATGCTGCGGTTCATGGGGTTGCAGAGTCAGACATGACTGAGTGATTGAACTGAACTGAGTCAATCCATAGATTCCTTTTTCTACAGTTCTACCAGACATGTCACTGATTTATGGTGAATTTCATTATAACCATCACGTCTTCTCCTTCCTTTCCTTCGTTTGTTCTTTCTTTCTTGTTCTCTCCCTCTCTTTCTTTTTTCTTTTATTCAACACATATTTAAGGTCTATTTGCTTTACACACATCAGGTGCCATGGATACTGTGGTGAAAATACCACACAAGGAAGCTCTAGTCTAGAAGGGAGGAAAGATTTTAAAATTAGTGAATTGTAGTTGTAGCAAACACTGCAAAGTGGATAATATATGTGTAAATAACAGGATGAGGTACTCTGCCTGTGGAAGTGATGCCTTCCTTCCCTTTTAAACCCTGCCTGTTTAAAAGGAGATCTGGAGAGTGAGTAGAAATTATGGAGACAAAGGGTGTGAGGTTAGGACTCCATGGGAATTTTTTCAGGCAAAGAGAATGGAATGTACAAAGGCCCTAAGACCAAAAGGAATGGGATTGGCTTTTAAAGAGGCCAATGAGGCCTGCATTCAGAGCAAGTGAAAGAAGTTTGAGATGGCATGCAGAGGCCGGATGGACTGGGTTGTCATAGTTAGGTTAAGAGTTTAACGTTTATCCTGTCGTAAGAGGATGCCTGTGAGGTGGAACTGAAGAAATCAGACACAATGCACACAGAGATTTAAGAAGGATAAATTGTTCTAATATTGTCAGAAATTTTATTTTTAATGGTGGAACTATGAGTTCATCTTCTTCATTC
Source organism: Aepyceros melampus (assembly GCA_006408695.1). Taxonomy (NCBI): domain Eukaryota; kingdom Metazoa; phylum Chordata; class Mammalia; order Artiodactyla; family Bovidae; genus Aepyceros; species Aepyceros melampus. Next base: position 666,113 of record SJXQ01003992.1, read on the forward strand.
TGGGAAGACTGTTTTAGTGTCTTAATCACGATCATAGAAGACACATTGAAACCTGCTGTTCCAAGGGATGTGTAATGGAAAATATGTTTCCAGGGGAATCACCTCATTCTTGCTCTGCTGCTCCTGCCCAGGGATCTCAGGTCCATGGATTTAGACAGGAAGATGAGAAGTTGACCCACTTTCATAGGGGTTATGGGAATTTCTGGGTGGAACAGGGTTATGATTGTTCCTGGAGTTCAGTGTGATTATACCCCATCTGATACATTAGGACGATGGGACAATGAAGAGCTTCCTCCCCTTCTAATTCCAAAGACTGTATCAGTGATGGAGTCTGGGTCTGGTCAGAACACAGAGTCATTGTATGTGTTCTGAATAGGAAGAGTTTCGATACAGAGAAATAGAAGCTTATGTAACTGTTGAAGCACTGTGGGGGCAAAGGGCAGGAAAGCTGTACAGATGATCTCATCCCTCAGAAGTGATTTCCATGATTCTGAAAGAAGCTCAAGTGACTTTGATCCTCATGTCAGCTCACGTGTCTATCTGTAGCTGCCTCCAGAGGGTAACAGCCTCTCCATCTCTTCTGTCCCCTAGAGCACATGCTAATGCCTGTCTCTGGTAGACTCTTAACTTGTAATTATACAAGGAAGTGGATTCTGGAAATGGACTATGTTCCAATTCCCAGTTTCTCTTCTGTGGATGCAGAAGAGACTTCTGGAGAGGATGGCTGTGATGTCAAGTTGACAAAGGGACAGTCCAGCCTAGATGGTGACTATGGGTCAGCAGCACAGCCCCAGCTGCTGTCAGGGAGGCAAGATTCCTAGAGAACAGAAGCAGGCTCCCACTTTGAGAGTGTGGGTGTGCTTCCTTGAGACATCTTGTGGTAGCCAGGGTTCTCTGGAGAGACAGAACCAATAGGGGTATTGTGTGTCTGTGTGTGTGTGCGTGTGTGTGCAGAAATAGAGATAGATTTATTTTAAGGAATTGGCCTGTGTGATCATGGAGGCTGGCAAGTCTAAACTCTGCAGGGTGGCTGTTGGGCTAGAGACCCAGGGGAGAGCTGGCAGAATTCCCTCTTGCTCAGGGGAGGTCAGATATTGTTCCATTCACATCTTCATCTAATTGGATGAAACCCACCCACATTGTGGAGGGCAATCTCCTTTACTCATAGTCCACTGATGCGAATGTCAAGCTCATCAGAAACACCCTTGGTCAAATATCTGGGCAGCGTGGCCCAGCCAAGTTGACACAAAAAGTTAACATCACATGTTCCTTTCTTCATTTATACCTGAGGAGTTCCACTACTGTTAGATGCTGTTCTGAAATAAACAAAAATATGCCCCAAGTTAAAAATTCATGATCTGTCTTTATATATGTATAAACAGTTCAGTCCAACTCTTTTAAAACAAAGTGTGATAATTATTTTTCCCCCTCTCCTTTAGATTTAGGAAAGCGTAGAGAGATCTCTTTATGCTGTGCCCTCTCAGTATTCATTCATTCATTCAGTCAGTCTTTCAACAAGCATTTATTGAAGATACAGGCACTGAGACTAATACAGTGATATTGATACAAGATCAGTTCCAGACCAAAAAAAATGTGTTAAGTTAGGGAGCAACACAAGCACTTTGTCGTAACTTGTGAAAATAAGTAAAGGAAATTGCAAGTGCAAAAGATACTAGATATATAAGATTGCAAGAGTTGATTTTAAAAACTTTATAAAAGCATAAAATTTTATAAGCAAATTAAACCAACCAAAGTTTACAGATCTTAGCAAATCACAATGTATGCAGACTTGTTCCCTGAATAATCAAAGATAAGTCAGAACAACTGTTTATTCAAACAGCTTAATGTCAACAAATATAGTTTGCTTAGGAAGCAAATGCCTTAATAAAGAATGCACTGACCCTAACACACTTAATGACTTTTTCATAATTCCCCCAATCTCCTTTCTTTTGTAAGATCCTGATTTTACCAGCTGATCTCTTGCCAGCTACTGTGTTTTCAGGACAATTACTGCCATGTTTGATGGAGGATTATTATGTTGAGAAGTTTCTAGAGGCTAGTTTTTGGCCATATGACAGTGCATGTGTTATGACGGCATCACCAACTCTGTAGTGTGAATAAAATTAAAACAAAACTGGCAGGTAGATTTCTAAGATAATTCCTAATGACCCTCACCCATATATAATACCCTCCCCTGGGGGTCAGGGTGCGCCTGTGAACATGATGAGGTGATTTTATGTATGGCAAAAGAAAGATTACCTTGGGTGGGCTTGGACTAATAGGGAAGCCCTTTAAGAGCAGAGAGTTTTCTCCAGCTGGTTTCAGAACACAGAGTTTCAAAGCAATAGAGACATACTTCTGCTGGTCTTAAAGAAACCAGTGCCTTGCTATGGAAAGGGCCACTTGTCAGGGAACAGTGAGAGAGAGACCTCTACAAGTTACAGACACCCTGGTCTGCAGCCAACAAGGAAACAGGCATTTCAGTCATAAAACCTTCAGGAACTAAATTCTATCAACAATAGAATGAGCTTAGAAGTGGATTTTCTTTTTTCAGAGCCTCCAGATGAAAACTCAGCTCAGCTGAAACCTTCATTTCTGCCTCATGATGCACTGAGTTGAGGACCCAGTCATACCATGCTGGGTGTCAGAATTAGGGAATTGTGAATGAATTTAGAATTTTTGCTTTTTTTGTGGTACTTTGTGGTAAATTTGTGATACTTTGTTGTGCAACAAACAGAGAAAAGGAAACTAAGACAAAAAGGAAAACAAAACAACTTTTATCCAATTTTTGTTTCTTTGTTTTGGATGTGATATTGCGCTGAAATTGGTCTTGTGGTGCCATTGCTCTATTCAGGTCACATACAGAAAGGTAAGATCTCAATGGTGAGGTGACGCAGCTGGAAGAAGACCTCCCAAAATGGAAAGGTGGTTTCTTCTGGAGAGGTCCACTTCAATCCTTGTAAAATCTAGGAACAAGTTTAAAAGTGTGTTTTCCGCATAAACTTTCTGAAGGTGTGTAGGTATATTTGGGTCACCATTTTTATCATCAATATATCTATGAACATGGAGTTTAAATAGTCATCTGATTTGTCTGGTCAGAATTTGATAATATTTCAAACTCAAGTATGTGATTCAGATGATCACATTGTAATCTTCAGTTTAGAGTGGCTGAGGGCTAATTCTTTTTTTGAGAAATAATTCACTTTCTAACTGGTAAGCCATACATCATCTTCAGAAGCTTTTCACAAGTTCAATATAATAGTTTGAATAATCAGAATTATAATATATTTATTTCAAGAGAGTTAGACTGAATAAAGAATCCAAAGGTGTGAAGTTAGAAACTTCTTGAGAAAAATATAAAAATGCAAACCTAACATTATGCATTGTTCTTTACTTCTTTCCCTAGTATAAAATGTTTGAATATTTTTCCTTGAAATTCTAACACTGATCTCTTCAGAAATTTTTTCAGCTCTACTATCATGCATTATATGAAAGTGAAAGTGTTAGTCACTCAGTCATGCCTGACTCTTTGTGACCCCATGGACTGTAGCCCGCCAGGCTCCTCTGTTCATGGAATTCTCCGGGCAAGCATACTGGAGTGGGTTGCCATTCCCTTCTCCAGGGGAAACTAAGTAGCTGGAAATCCAGAGATCAAACCCAGGTCTCCTGCATTGCAGGTAGATTCTTTACCCTCTGAACTACCACAGAAGTCCATCATGTATTATATTTTTAGGATAATTGCATATTGTATTAAGGTAAAATAGATCAGTGATCTTTTAAAATTACTTATTAGCTAGAAGATTAGAGCCACAGCCGTGGTTCTTCTTTTTCTTCTCTCTGTAACTCAGATTCCTTATCTCAGAACCTCTTCTCACGCTCCAAACTCAGACCCTTCTCTTCATGTTCAGTCATCTTTTCCCCTGTAATTCTCATCCTGACCTTTCCTCATCCAAATTTTCCATGAGAATCTTGCTTCCTCCTTTTAACCATTACTTTACCTACCTTTCAACCTCTTCTGTCATAGACCATTTTTTTCCATCACTACTGCCCCCCTCCACCTCTCTTTCCTCATCTCTCTCTCTTTTTTTTTTTTTTATGAAATAATTGCTTAACTCTAGAAATGTATGAATTCCACACAGAAATTGGGCCAGGATGTGACTTATACAAGTAAAGCCTCTTTCCTCTCACTTCCTCAACATAAATGATAAATACATCCTGTTTATCAGCCTGCCTTTATCTTCTCTCTCAACTTCTAGTTTCTACTTCATCACTATAAATTGCTGAATATCTGTGCATAATACCAGAGCTAGGCTATGCAAAAGTTGGGACATTCAGAATGTTACTTAGGGATTTTACCTGCATTTTCCATGGTCCTGTCAGAGATCTGCTAAAAAAGAACAAGAGAACATATGTTCTGCTGGATCAGATGATGCTTTGTGCACATTGGCATAATCAACCACATAGGTGCAAAGCTTCATGAGCAAAAGAGAACTTCATGCAGTTTAGAATAAAGCTGATCTTTCTTCTGGAAGGATATAGCATTGTGTCAAGGTTTATGGCTAGAAAAGGGGTGTGTGGGTTGCGTCCAGCCTCAGCTCATCCCCATTGCTGGGCCCTTTTGTGTAGTGAGCAACCTGTACAACTGTATGTGGCCTGCCTGGTAAGTGTGCTGCCAGTAAATGGAAAACAAGCAGGGGATAAAGAGTAGGGCTTATGTTATGAAAAGTGACAGCAATTCTTATTTCCTTGGAAAGAACTAAATTTTACTATAAGTGTTTTTCAAGCCAAATACTGAAAGTATGGTGAATGATCCTTAAAGGTTTATAGTAAATTAGGAATTAGAAATGTGTATTTCAGTTGGAAAGAGAGTAAAATTTGGAAAGTAAAGATAGGTAGATGGGGGTAATGAGCACTGTTCAGAAAACTTTTTGATAAAATGCCATTTTTGTTAGAATACCACAAAATTCAGGCTTTGTGGACCATATACTCTCTGTTTCAACTTTTAAACTCTGCTCAAAAGCAGCCATAGAAAAATATGTAAATGAATGAGCATGGCTGTGTTCCAATAAAACTTTATTTACAAAAGTAGGCTGGATGGGGGGGTCATAATTTGTGAACACCTAGTGTAGAATATTGAAACAAAAAAAGGTTCACAGAGGCATTTGGTTGTTGTAAATCTGCTGCTGATTCAGAAAGAACCCTAAAATCCAAGTAACAAGTGTTCATAAATTATCAGACAGATAAATTCTAATTTCTAGGTTGAAAAAGAACCTTTTGATAACCAGTTTTAATTTATAGATCTATAAATGCCAGGAATGGAAATTTTATTTGTCAGGTGTTTATTTCTCCGTTGAATCTCCTGTAATATATATGCTTCAGAAGATTAAAAAGTGGACTAACAGACTATATTTCTCATAAAATGTTACTCTTTAAACTTCTCTTGCAGTGCTCAATTAAACAATATGTAATGGATGTATATTATGATTTGGTAGGTGATGGTGAATTTTATTCCCTTTGCTTCATAGCAACTCACTGATATCAGAACTGATCTTTGCTGGGGCTGGCCTGACTCATGGAATTCAGATGCTTTGCTTAGATAAGTAATTCTTTGGGGAAAACTCATTGCAAGCAAAATACTTGAAAAGATATGAGAAAGGGCAACAGTTGGGCTATAAAAACAGACTTTATATTTTTCCATGGGAAAAAAATTATGGTCCTAGCATTTTATTCATTCCCTAATTATCTAAATATGTTATTCCATAGCATAAATACAAAGATGTTTTTGCTCTTTGGGCAAATTGCCCTTAGTTATCAAGCTCTCAAATCTTGAAAAGGATCAGTCTTGAAAAGATCCTTCTCCTCCCTACTTCTTCTTCCCCTTCCATTTATCCTTCTTTTTTTTTTCTCGTGTGTTTGTTTTCAAGATGGATATAGACTGTAACAGTAAAGCCTTTGTAAAAACTGGGAATATGTGAGAGCTTATAGGTTATGGGCAACTGAGCATCTGGGCCTGGGTGTTTCCTGCATGGAGCAGAATTCCTTTGGCCACCCCAGCACCCCTCCATTGTTTATTGTAGCCTGTAACCTCTCCTTTCATTGAAGGGGCAAATTTATGAAGGGGTTCACATAGCTGTTCTGGTTTTAAGGTGACCAAGGCCAGCTGGAATGCACTTTATTCACTGTAATACACTTTATTTCATAAGATTTTTATATTCTGGTGAAAACTGGCCATTAAGAGGCCTCAGAGGCAGGGTTTAGAGTTTGATTGTCACTTACCACTGCTGGAAGAAATTAAATTCTAGTGAGGACATAACTCAGTGAAAAGCAACCTTCTCTTACATAGCACAGTGATGAAAAGAGCCCACAGTTACAAGGATTTTCTGAATTCCATTGACTCTTTACTGCTAATTAGTAACATGACTTAAGAGTGAATTTTTTGATACTTGCTTTGACTTGCCTTTAATAGCACTTTAATTTCCCATGGTACCTTTTGTTCTCAACTTGCTGCAGATAAATATAAAAACTGTGGACAGGATCAGTCTTGTTTATTTATGAAACAAAGTTTTATTTTTATGATGTTTGGAGTTTATTTCCAGGCAGTTAAAGGAAGGCAGTAATTGGTACCTTCCTTCTAAGGCCATTTTGGAATTTTATGAAAGAAAAGTTATGTGATAGAAAATTGATCTGGAAATGTAGTGAGTGAAATGGTTCTAAAGCTACTCAATGTATGATGCTAGATGGAATTTCTAGCATCATACACCGAATAGGGGGGTGGGTAGGATGATGTATTTCTGTGGATTGGAGTCTAATTATAGCTTATTTGCTTTTCCTGCCGGTGTGCTCTCTGGGGCAAGTAATCTAGAGAGAGTGTGCCACTGAGAGGGCTGGCTGGGATGAAGCTAATTGAATATTTGACAACGTGGCTCTACTTAATCTCCTCAATGTGATTCAAATGTAATGGGAGAAAAGGGTGAATGCAGGGTGTTGGTGAGAGAACTACAATTCCAGCCAGTCCTTGAAAGACATTATTTCCAGCAGCGTAGAGATTTGTCAGTGACACCTCAGAACATTAGTTCAAGTCTGTGCATTTATTAAACTGTCCCTTTTTGAAGAACCACTCCAACAGCTGCTAGACCTAGAAGTCTGCTGCTGCAACTAAATCACTGGAGTGGGTTGCCTTTTCCTTCTCTAGGGGATCTTCCTGACCCAGGGATCAAACCCAGGTCTCCTGCATTGAGGGCAGATGCTTTACCCGCTGAGCCACCAGGGAAGCCCAACTAAATAACCACTTTACACCAGATCTTGACATTTACACACCATTTAGCCTATGATGCTATAAATATAGGTTTCAATTATTTACTTTGTAATAAAAATACTCAATGTATGATGAATTCGTACTTGTTAAGAATTGGGGAGCCTTTTGGTTAAGATTTTTTTAGCATGTTTGCTGCTACTGATTTTTTTTTTTCCTTTTGGTTCAGCGAAGGTGAATTCCTTTAGGCCCTGTGACTAATTTCCCTAGATCCAGAGATTACCTAATGAGTTCCGTAGAAAACCTTGGAACTAAATTGATTCAAGTTTACTGAGTGACTAATGTAATCATATCTCTGGGGAAATAAGCTGGCCCTTAGTTTAATGGTTAGTTGCAAAAAATTCTGGCAATAAATGGAAATAAGAATAAACATCTATTATCAAAAAAATCATCAGGGGCCCTTGATATCCATATAAGTAATAGATAGCCTCAGTTTAAAATTTTCATCCCAAATAATGACCAGTCTTCCTTTGTCATGATAATTTATCTGTTGATAAAATTTAATATGTGTATGCATGAATATGATTTGTAAAGTTAAGATGTAGACTGGATCTTTATAATGTAAAAGTTTCGAATGGATTGTTTTTGGAAGAGTAACTGTGAAAAGGAATGTTTGCTTAGAGCTCAAGTTGGGAAAACATATATAACCTTGCAGCATGTTATTAAAGGAAAAGTACTATCAGCAGGTTCATCTGTTTCAATCTTTGATGCATCAGAAAAATCAGTCTGTGCTCCAGAAGGCATTTTGAATAGTCAAAGGCTGATTTTTTTTTTTTAATCAGACATTTCATATTTGTGCTTAGATAATGCTTCAGATTTTTAGAAAAAACGGAGAGATGCTATGGAAAGAATAACTCTATTTCTAAATCCTAAATGATCATAACTCATAGGACTGGCCAGAATTTTATTTTCTTAAGACTATTCGCTACACATATATTGGTGATTGATATAACGGTTCTTAGTCTCATATATGGTCTTCCCTAGTGGCTCAGATGGTACAGTGTCTGTCTACAATGTGGGAGATCTGGGTTCGATCCCTGGGTCGGGAAGATTCCCTGGAGAAAAAAATGGCAACCCACTCCAGTACACTCTGTGTGTGTGTGACTTGCATGTATAAATCTTTTTGTACTTTATAAGTTTAATTTGGAATCTAATTTTAGGTGTTTATTTTAAGACCTAGAATAACAGAATTTGTGAAAATTAGAACATTACCCATTGATTAACACAAGCCCTGGGGCAAGATATGAAGTAGGTGAAGTTATCTTGACTGAGAGTCCATCCCTTCTGTGAGGACTTTACTCTTAGAAGTTCCTCCTCGGACTGGGGAAACCATGTTAGACCATCAGAAGAGAACTGTCCTGGGGTATATGTAGTTTGGAGAGTGATTTCTGAACCAGTTCCCAACTTCCTGTACTTTCTCTTGCCTATACTTTTCTGTATTTTCTCTTGCCATTCTGAAATTTTTCTCTCTCTCCTTATTGTGTGCTAATTTCTTTTAATGTATACATTTTATTTTACAATTTTTATTCAAATTTTTGATTAGATATAATTGACAAACAATATTAGTGTCAGTTATATAACATACTTTTTTCTTGTGATGACAACTTTTGACATTTACTCTCTTAGCAACTTTTAAATGTATACTACAGCATTATTAACTATTGTCACCATGTTGTACATTTAAACCCCAGACTTGCTTATAACTGGAAGTTGTTTGTAACTTTTGACCACCTTCACCCTTTCACCCAAACCTCATCCCTTGCTCTGGCAACCCCAACTCTATTCTCTGTATCTGTGATTTTTTTTTTAATATTCCATATAAAAGTGAGATCATATGGTATTTGACTTTGTCTGACTTGTTTCACTTAGCATGTCATTTAACATATGAAGAAAGGAAGAAAACCACACACTCAAACTAGTCAGTTGTGAACCATGGAACTGTGTGAAAGCCAGACAATCACTTTGACAGTATTTGAGGAAGCTCCAGTCTTCTAAAGGTGGAGGACAGGTTGTGTTGAAAATTAAGTCCAGTATCTGGTTGTGAGAGTAGCAGAATTATAAAAAAGGCTGAATAACAGCTCTGGCAAGTCTCCTTCTAAAAATTAGGGAACTGAAAAGAGTGAGACCCTGCTATCTAGAATGGATTGACTTGAGAATCTTAAACTCTTTCAAGAGCTCTGTGAACTCTTGACTTATAAAGGTAACCTATTGAATTCCTCCCAAATCTCCTTAAATTTCTGGGCCTGCAGAAATTTCCTAGTCCTTTACCTTTCTCAATCCTTCTTTGCCTGGACATCACTGAGAGACAGTCCTTACCTGAGGCAGATGTTTTGCTGTATAACATGCTTACAAGTATCTTCCTAGGTGGGCCCAATGGTAAAGAATCCACTTGCCAATGCAGGAGACAAGGAGATGCAGGTTTGATCCCTGAGCTGGGAAGATCCCCTGGAGAAGGAAATGGCAACCCACTCCAATATACTTGCCTGAGAAATCTCATGCACAGAGGAGCCTGGTGGGCTACGGTCCATGGGGTCACAAAAGAGTCAGACATGACTTAGTGACTAAACAACAGCAACAACAATGCTTGCAAGTATACTTACCTCTAGATTTGCTCCAACTGCCCCTATGGCATCTAAGATCAACCTCAGCATAACCTTGGGGGAAGTACTATCTCTGCTTTGGGAGGAAAGGAATCATTCACCAGATGAGTTGTAGGACCAGGCTAAAATGTATTGTCAGGAACCAGAAAAATGTGCTTAGGAATAAATTTTGAGAGTGCTGTATGAGAAATTACAAAATAAGGCTAGGTAAAGGAGAGTTGACTGATAGGAGTACTCTCACTTGAGAAAAGTTATGACCAACCTAGATAGTATATTCAAAAGCAGAGACATTACTTTGCCGACTAAGGTCCGTCTAGTCAAAGCTATGGTTTTTCCTTTGGTCATGTATGGATGTGAGAGTTGGACTGTGAAGAAGGCTGAGCGCCAAAGAATTGATGCTTTTGAACTGTGTTGTTGGAGAAGACTCTTGAGAGTCCCTTGGACTGCAAGGAGATCCAACCAGTCCATTCTGAAGGAGATCAACCCTGGGATTTCTTTTGAAGGAACGATGCTAAAGCTGAAGCTCCAGTACTTTGGCCACCTCATGAGAAGAGTTGACTCACTGGAAAAGACCCTGATGCTGGGAGGGACTGGGGGCAGGAGAAGAAGGGGCGACTGAGGATGAGATGGCTGGATGGCATCATGGACTCAATGGACGTGAGTCTGAGTGAACTCCGGGAGATGGTGATGGACAGGGAGGCCTGGCGTGCTGCGATTCATGGGGTCGCAAAGAGTCAGACACGACTGAGCGACTGAATGGAACGGAACGGAACAGATGAGGACAACAGGAGTCAGTTATAATATTCTGCTTGAATGGTGGAGATGCTGAAACTACCATGGCAGAGATTGAAGGAGTCAAAAGGCTCAGAGAGGTGAGCCTGTTAGAATAGATTTGCAGTCCTTGCTTTGCATGGTTCTGATATACATGGATTTTAGTTGCTGCAGTTCAGTTAAAAACTACCAGTGCTCCAACAACATAGTTCAAATTGCAGTTACTATGATATATTAATTGTAAGTAATTGCATAAAGCATAAACTTTGCTGCTAGCTCTTCAATGCAGAAATTACTATGAAAATAACAGAGGCACATTATGATCAGTGACCAGTTGTGTCACTTTTTTCGAAGTGGGTGGGTAATTGGTCACTGCACATCTGTTACTCAGTTCCCACACAGATGGAAGAGTAGAGCTGCATTGTTTGTTTTCACCCAGGAACAAAGCCATGTAACCTTTTACTGAAATGGATAATTGAAAGAAGGAATTGGCTATCAAAAATCAGTTAGAGAAAAGAAAATGACAATGCTAGAAGTGAAATTCTGACCAAATATAAATGAGGCTAAAGAAGAAATAGCTGACCATGGAAATGTGGACACTGCCTCTAAGAGATGCCAGACATGTGATCAGAGGAACTCAGTGAGGGCAGCCTTATCAGCATAAATGAGAAAAATTGTCATGACAGGTTGAAGATATCTCAGAGAAAGGGATGCCAGTGAAAAATTTCAGATTCATGGAATTCTCAGAGATATTTTACCACACTGAAAGTGGGAAGGATAAAATACTGGAAGCAGATTCAAACGTTGTATGACAATTTGCCAAGGCATGAAAAGATCCTTGATTTATATCCTAAGTTATAGACGAAAAAAGAAGGCAAGCACTGTTCAAACTATTCTTGATAGGTTATTTTTAAATCTTTTTTGTTTTTTTTTTTGGTGAGATCTTCCTGGATCAGGGATGGAACCCCTGTCTTCTGCATTGGCAGGCTGAGATTCTTTACCACTGAGCCACCAGGGAAGCCCGGTAGGGATTATTTTTTTTTAAACAAAGAAATAAAACACTTCAATTCCCAGTGTTTTTATAAAGACAGAGAGGTAGAGGGGCACCCAGTGAGAGTTTTGTACCTCTGTAAGTAGAAAGGTCAAGAACAGGTATTGATGTCAGGTGCCAACAACAACAACAAACAAAAATCATGATCCCTTATCCAGTGGCCAGATCTGAAGCAGTTCTCAGACCCAGAATTGATCCAAGAGAAAGACGGGCCATCCCAATGAAGAACTTTGCAGCCTCAGCAAGCACAGGCAGTAGTAATGTCCACAATCTTTTCCTGAAGAGATATATGGCCGCTTGCCAGGGTAACTATACACTAATATTAAGTAATTATACCAATTAAGTAATTATATCCCAGGAGTTTTCTTTTTTTGGAGAAGGCAATGGCAACCAACTCTAGTACTCCTGCCTGAAAAATCCCATGGGCGGAGGAGCCTGGTAGGCTGCAGTCCATGGGGTCGCTAAGAGTCGGACATGACTGAGCAACTTCACTTTCACTTTCACTTTCATGCATTGGAGAAGGAAATGGCAACCCACTCCAGTGTTCTTGCCTGGAGAATCCCAGGGACAGGGGAGCCTGGTGGGCTGCCATCTATGGGGTCGCACAGAGTCAGAAATGACTGAAGCGACTTAGCAGCAACAGCAGTTTTCTTTTTTAATCAAAATTGTGACTGGCTACCGGAAACAGTAACTAGATGAAGTGAAATTATCATAAAAGATCTTTTGTAACTATAATATTAATATGTATGGTGATGACTGTTAGCTAGACTTATGAGGGTGATCATTTTGCAATATATGTAAATATTGAAGCATTATGCTGTACACCTGAAACTAGCATAATGTTGTATGTTAATTATTGGTTGTTGTTTAGTCACTAAATCATGTCTGACTCTTTTGTGACCCCATAGACTGTAAGCCATGGATTGAACCCAGAGATCAAACCCAAGTCTCCTGCATTGGTCTTTACTACTGAGCCACCAGGGAAGCATGTCAGTTTTACCTCAATTAAAAAAAAAAAAAGATACAAGTTAGTATGGGGACAGAATTGGTGCAAGGGATAAACTGGTGAATATGGTCAGTTCCCTATTCCTAACTGTGGAAAATCCTGCTCATTGACAAGTGCTGGTGTCTGCATCTGTGACTAAGGCTCTTTTTCCTGAAACTATGGAGAACTGCCTGTACACGTGACAGATTGAAAATACCAGTAAATCCACAGTCCCTGGAGGGCAACTCTCAGTCAATGACTCTTATAAGCAGGTGTTGGACAATTCTTTTTTCTTTTTTTTAATTAATTTTTATTTTTTAGTTTGTTTTGCTTTAAAATACTGTATTCGTTTTGCTATACATTGACATGAATCAGCCACAAGTGTACATGAACNCCGACTTGCAGGCGCACTGGCGGGCACACTGGCTGGCTCGCTGGCTGGCACCCGACTGGCACGCCGGATGACAGGCGCACTGGCGGGCGCACTGGCGGGCACGCTGGATGGCACCCGACTGGCAGGCGCACTTGTGGGCATAGTTCCTGGCACACCGGATGGCAGGCGCACTGGAGTTCGCACTGGCGGGCACACTGCCTGTCACCCGACTGGCAGGCGCACTGGCGGGCAATCTGCCTGGCACGCCGGATGGCATGCGCACTGACGGGCATACTGGTGGGCATGCTGGCTGGCACCCGACTGGCAGGGGCACTGGGGGAAACACTGCCTGGCACACCGGAGGGCATGCGCATTGACGGGCGCACTGGCGTGAACGCTGGCTGGCACCCGACTGACAGGCGCACTGGTGGGCACAGTGCCTGGCACGCCGGATGGCAGGCGCACTGACGGGCACACTGGCTGTCATGCTGGCTGGCACGCCAGATGGCAGGCGCACTGGCGGGCACAGTGGCGGGCATGCTGACTGGCACCCGTATGGTAGGTGCACTGGCGGGCATACTGCCTGGCATGCCAGATGGCAGCTTCACTGGCGGGCGCACTGGCTGGCACGCTGCCTGGCATCCGAATGGCATGTGCACTGGAGGGCACGCTGGCTGGCCCCCAACTGGCANAACCACTTGTAAAAGTATGAAACTGGAACACTTTCTAACACCATACACAAAAATAAACTTAAAATGGATTAAAGATCTAAATGTGAGATCAGAAACTATAAAACTCTTAGGTGATTAAACTTTAGTTGCTTACTGTCATAGGTGGTGTAGTAGGATAGCCATTATGGGATGCCTTCTTTTCCCCATATTAATTTCCCATTCCTCACTGATGTTACTTGTACTTTCCAACGGCTCTCACTTGAATTCCTGTCTCAAGCCCTGTTTCTGGGATAATTTAACATAAGACAGTTCCTAACACTTTATATAATTACTTATATTTTATTTGATCAGTATACAGAGAATAATTACAAACTGTAATACGAAGCTGGCTAACAATAAGCCTAAGGAGAAAAAATTTGATTTCTTGGCACTGTTTTTGTTCCTTGACAAAATCACACTTATGATGTAAAATTTGAATACGATATCAGAAAAGATGCATGTAATTTGGATTAAAACACATTGATTCCAGATGTCTAGTTGTCAGATGATGCTGGGAGGGAGACTGTATCTGTTTAGATAATATAATTACTTATATTTTATTTGATCAGTATACAGAGAATAATTACAAACTGTAATACGAAGCTGGCTAACAATAAGCCTAAGGAGAAAAAATTTGATTTCTTGGCACTGTTTTTGTTCCTTGACAAAATCACACTTATGATGTAAAATTTGAATACGATATCAGAAAAGATGCATGTAATTTGGATTAAAACACATTGATTCCAGATGTCTAGTTGTCAGATGATGCTGGGAGGGAGACTGTATCTGTTTAGATAACCATTTTGCCTAGAAGTTCAATGACATGACATTTTAGATTATCTACAATGCTTTTGCCTAGTTGAGTAAGATTTCCAGAGGTCAAGTAAGGAAAGAGAGGGTGCGGATCACAGCACAGAGTTGGGACTTATTGACAATCCTGTGAGTCACATAAAACTTTTTAATACCAAATATCTGTGCTAAACAAAAAGCATATTTGCTTAGCAGAAAACTCAAAATGAAGCCTCTCTATTTTTCTTTTTTCCAATGGCTGACCACTTTCAGAGAGAAATGATAATATAAAATGAACTAGCATACAGACTGCAATAAAAGAGGAACAAAACAAAACATAATGGAGACAGAGAATATATCTTATAAGAGGAATTATCCAGGGGAACACAGTAAGAATAGCTCAGAAATAAAAATTCACTTCAACTTATAAAAGTCAATATTTTCTTTCTAGACTAATAAAAACCAACAAGAAATACAGTAGAATGGAATGTTATTTGTAAAAAGAAAGCAATTCTATATTATGCTGGAATTAACCTAAGAAAGAATGGACAAAAGAAAAATCTTAAAACTCAATTGAAGGACATGGAAAATATAAAAATGAATGAAAATCTATGATATCTGTCTAGAACTAGATAAGCATCTATGTACCTGTCTGTGTGTATCTATTATCAAATCTGTCTTTCTTCTTTTCCTTCTTCCCCTCATTTCCCTCTTCTTCCTTTCCTTCTCCTCCTCCTCTTCATCGCTTCCTTCTCTTTCTCTTCTTCATCACCACCTTCATCATCATCTATTCATCCATAAGATACAGAGAGATTTAATGTCAAAGATATCACAATGACAGGGATGATGGAAAAAAATGGACCTATGAAGTAGTAAAAAAGAATACAAAATGAAGGAAAGGATAAGCCATTGGTCTTGTGGGAGAGAACTCAGCAAACTGAAAGCCAGGAGAGAGAATCTGAGAGACAGAGATATTGCTTTCTAGAGATTTATCAGTTCCAACTCCTTGTCAGTTAACAGCTGTAGTTCTAGATCATATATATCTTTATGATAAATTCCGTTTTTCTTAAGGTGGTCTGAGTGCCTCACTTTCCCTTTTAAAAAAGCAATTCTCAGGATCTCTGCTCATTATTATTAATATTGATTGATTCAGTTCAGTTCAGTTCAGTTGCTCAGTTGTATCTGACTCTTTATGACTCCATGGGCTGCAGCACGGAGTTTACCCAAACTCATCTCCATCGAGTCGGTGATGCCATCCAACCATCTCATCCTCTGTCGTCCCCTTCTCCTCCTGCTTTCCATCTTTCCCAGCATCAGGGTCTTTTCTAATGAGTTGACTCTTCACATCAGGTGGCCAAAGTACTGGAGTTTCAGCTTCAACATCAGTCTTTCCAGTGAACATTCAGGACTGATCTTCTTAGGATGGACTGGTTGGATCTCCTTGCAGTCCAAGGGACTTTCAAGAGTCTTCTCCAACACCACAGGCATTTAAACTTTTATATTATACATTTACATTCCAGGCAATCAAATAGGGACCTCACACACTGCTTTGATTCCAGAAGAGCACAGAACATAGGGAGAATGTGTTAAAAGGAAGGAATGTTGCTGTAGACTTATCCATTACTTAATAAACTTGAATAGATATGTGGTGAGTATTCCAGATAATAGAATAAGTATCATTGTAACTTACTAAAATAATTTTAATGTTTGTTGGGTAACATGTCATATAACTTTTGGAACTTGATAGAAAACGGACTTATCTTTATTATTTGCAAAACTGTAGATTTTACATAGTGACAAAAATTTAAAAAAATATTCACTGCACATGAGGTGTGTGCAGTGAAAGGTAAGACTGGAGAAAATTGGTATTTTCTTCAGCAATTAAGTAACTCTGACACCCAGTATCAGCAATCTTGAATTAGATTATAAATTGATAATAGAGATATACTTGCATTGAAGTTGAATCTTCATTTTCAGTTATTTTAATAAATATTTCATGATGCTAAAAAAAGTATGATCTGTCACTAGAATTTACTTCCTTTTAGGGGTAAAGGAAAGCATCTATGGAATATTTGAACTTATAAAAACTTTATTTTTTGAAAAATATGGTTTACTACTCTTTAAAAAAATATTTATATATTTATTTTACCAGCTTTGCCAGGTCTTAGTTATCTCACATGGGTTCTTGAGTTGCAGGATGTGGGGTCTGGTTTCCTGGCCAGGGATCAAACCAGAGCCCCTCTATTGGGAGCATCGAATCTTAGCCACTGGACCACCAGGGGAGTCCCTGAACTTGTTAAGATTTTAGATCATAGCATCATTCTCATTTTTATTAGGTTGGTAATAATGAGTCATTCCTAAATCTGGACACTTTCTCCTACTCTACTTAGTCACATAGGGTTAGAAAAATAAGGAATGTGCTACTTCAATAGGATCCAAGTAAAAAGAGTCAAAATAACCTGATTAGTGTTAAAAATACCAATGACTGATGAAGACATGGAAAGAAGCAATAACCCCAAAGATGGTCTCAGAGAAGAATGATAAGCAGTTCTCTAAATTTATCTTCAGATACAGAGTAGTTATAATCACATAATATGTTTCAAGTCTCCATATACATGAAGTTGCTCTCAGATAATGCCTTAGTATCTGAATAATTATAAGTTTCACTTCTAGTTAGGAGTATGTGTATTCAGTTGGAAATAATTTCACCTCTTATAAATAGATCAAAATAAACCAAATTAGTACATTCCCCAGAGCAATTGAATTCAGTAATTTTTTTCCAGCAAAATCTTCTGAAGTCCAATATGGTGTTAACCACTTATTTTCAGCCAGGTTTGAGCTTATGTGGTACTGCTTAAAGAGTTGTGAGGAGAATGATTTCCAGGCCGGCAGGAAAAAGTACTGGAATCAAATGATTAGTGGCCACTGTGTGTCAGGGGACAGAGTGTCAGCCTGGCTCCTCTGACCCCTCAGTATTAACAGAGATGGCCTGCAGGTGAACATATTTTCATTTTGGTACGAAACAGAATGAGGAGAATGATTTTGATGAATGAATAACTGCAGTATTTTGATAAATGAAATTGTAAGCACAATATTGATCATTTTCATTCTCCCTTATTGAGGGTGTCTGACTCTTTGTAACCCCATGGAGTGTAGCCCCGCCAGGCTCCTCTGTCCATGGAATTCTCCAGGCAAGAATACTGGCATGGATTGCCATTCCTTTCTCTAGTAGATCTTCCCAACCCAGGGATTAAACCTGGGTCTCCTGCATTGCAGGCAGATTCTTTACCATCTGAGCCACCAGAGAAGTGCTATCCTTGATTGAAACCTTGCTAGCTCATACCTCTGGGCAGAGCATAAGTGCTGTCCTCTTCATGAAGTCTTCCTTGATACCCTCGTTGAACCTTGGCATTTACTGAAACGAACCACTGTAGCAATTTGTTTGTATTCTGTGGTGACACTTTCACATTCTATCTTTTATTCATTGCTTATATATCCTTCTTCCCATTACTTTGTAATGATAAAGCTTTCTAGCATTTGCATAGTTTTGATAGCTTCAAAAGTGAACACATTTAAAAGCTTATTCACATAATCAGTTCTCACATAGACCTTATGATTTAATAATCATCCCCATTTTTACTGGTATGAGGGATGTGAGGTGGTGCAATGGACGAGGATCACAAGGCTTGAGTTCTGGCTTCCACTTTATTACTTATGAGGCCACTTATGCACGTGAAATTCTAGTTTTCTCTTCTGAAAAATACATAGGGTGGATGCAGCATGCAGGGATCCAGTGTGTGTAGCATTAACCAGGTTGGATATCCTTCAAACACCATTCAGGTGACATTAATTTATCACTGTATGTATGCGCTCAGTCGTGTCCAACTCTTGAGACCCCACAGATGGAAGCCATCCAGGTTCCTCTGTCCAAGGGATTTCCCAGGCAAGAATACTGGAGTGGGTTGCCATTTCCTCCTCCAGGGCATCCTTCTAATGTGGGAATCAAAAGCCTTTCTTGCTTCCTGCACTGGCAGGCAGATTCTTTACCACTGTTCCACCACCAAAGCCCAATGCATAATAAGTGCTCAATAACTATTTTTTAAAACATATGAATAGAAAGGGAATCCTCAAACTTTTCCTGCGGAGGGCCAGATAGTGAATGACTTAGGCTTTGTGGGCCACAGGAGTCTTGCAGCTACTCAGTGCTGCTCTTGTGGTGCGGAAGCAGCCACAGACAATATATAAATAATGAGCATGGTTCTGTTCCAATGCAATTATTTATGAACACTGAAATTTTAATAACATATCATTTTTCATATCATAAAACACTCTTTTTAAATTTTTCAACCATTTATGAATGTAAAAATCATTCTTAGCTTATAGGATGTACAAAAACAGATGGTGGGCTGGATTTAGCTTGCAGTTTATAGTTGCCAATCCTTGGAATAAAATATTAACAACTGGATATTAATTTTGATTTACTGTGCAATTATAAGAGCATATTTTGTATAATATTACTTTACCAAAGCAAGAATATTTAATCATTCACTAACATAATATTGTGAGGATAAGAATTGTAGTTAAAGGCAAATTGAACATGCTGCTGCTGCTGTATTGAATTAAATATAACTTTGTCTTTCTTGTATTATGGTATATAGATTTTCATCAAATATTGTGGATTTTTAACTCATTTCTGGATTCATTTAAAAGTATATTGGAAAAATTGAAAAGGAGAGTATTCATTGAGGAACAACTGATGAGGCGATAAGATGAGGTAACTCGTTTGATGTTACAGAAAGTCACGAAGCTGTGCAGATTTTGTTCACTGCAAATTCATGCTATGTAACTTCACTTGGGCTTTTAATGCTTCTTGTCAATAAAGAACATTCTTTATCCTTTGCTTGCTAAATTCTTATTGCATTCCTCACGGCAGCTGTTTTCGATTTTCTACACGTTTCAGCTTCCAGTCCTCTGACATCTCCCTTACTCTAAGAGATGACCCTTGCTCCTCTTGGACGTGTCATCAGACGACCCCCGGCAACTTGACTCCCCTTGCCCTCAGATGTTTGTATTGTCACTCTTTCCTGATAATCTCATAATGCCTCTTTATCTTCACCTCTTTTACTTTCTGCTTTAGCGGGAAAATGCTTTTCTTCTTTTTCCATCACTTGATTGTCACTTGTACTCTTTAGGCCATGATTTCTTAACCCTTTCCATAAAATTCTTCAGTGAATGACCTCCTCTGTCTCTGATGTGAACATCTCTCTGCCTCTTTCCCTTCCTCCTATAGAACCGGACTCATTCAACTTTTCTGCACTGGTGTGACCTGCCAGCCAGCATCTCCTCTAATTGGTGAAGCTTCTGTTCCCACTGGGAGGCACCTTCGCATATTACCCCTTTACCTCTTTTAAAACATATAATCAAAAATTCATACAAAAATTAAGCACCTCTTGAACTTTCTGTTTATTTCTAAGACTACTATCCAATGTCTTTCGTGTTCAACCACAACGAGTTTGTTTCCAAAGTATGGTCTACACTTGATGCCTCCATGACTTATTTCTTTTGCCCTTGCAGTCTGCCTTCCCTCTTCTCCATTTTTTGAATCTGTTCTCAAGAATCACCAATGAGCTTCCGGGGGATAAATGTAACAACTTTTTGTTAATAATGAACTTCTTTTACTTCTGTAGCATTACACTTTGATAACTAATTCAAACTTTTTGGAAATCTTCATTCTTTGCCTCTGAAAATGGCCATCTTCCAGATGTAACAATCTCTTATATCAGATTGTTTCTTCTTTAAAAATCTTAGTTACTCTTTTCCCTCCCTGAAATTGGTGTTCTCCAAAGTAATATCCTTGTTCCTCTCTTTTCTTTTTCATCCAGATTCTATCTTATTACCTTTAGCTGGTGTGTTTCACTTCCCTCTAGACCTCTCTCTCATAAGCTCTAGTTCTACTTGGTCAGGGGTCTCACGGATGTCTCCACCTGGATATCTTATAAGCACTTCAGACTCATCATATTTAAGACAGAATTCATGATCTTTTCATTCAAATTCTCTCTCATTCTCTTAATTTATTTCCTTATTTTTATAAAGGAAGAGTAACAAAATCTTGGAGCCTCCTCAGTTCATTCCTTTTTAGCATCTCCCAAAAATAACCAGTCCCTAAATCCTGACAAATTTTCCTTTGGAATATTTCTGATATCTTTGACTTTCTGTATTTTCCCACTGCTATTACCTTATTAGCCCTTAATCACCACATATTTAAGAAATTGGTGCAATTTCTTAAATCTGAAGAAATCTCTTCATTGCTCTCATTTCTTAGGGTCGCCCTTCTCCAGAGTATTGAGACACTTTCCTAAATCTTTGATTTATAATATTTTAAGCTCAATTATAATAGCAATACTGGGGAGTTTACTTTGTGGTAGGCACAGTTCTAAGTAGTTTATGTGGGTAGACTTAATTAATCGACCCAAGAATCCTTTGAGATGACTAGTATTATCGTTTAACAGCTCAAAGAGTTCAGCAGCTCCCGAAGATCAGATAACTTGCAAGACCCAAGGTCAAGAGTCAAACCCCAGATGTGGATGTGGTTGGACATGTGGGGAAGAGGGAACAGTGCCTAGGCTCTTAATCACACACTGGAATGCCTTCTGTTCAAGTGACTGAGTGAAGCTCAGACTCATTAACTTGGCTTTCTCTCACTAACTCAACTCTCTGACCTTCAGCTTCTTTTAACTTCCACAAATATCTAACATGAAACCACAGTAATGGCTCACCTGTCTTATTCATAATTCTCATATGTATACACTGGGTTTTTGGTCTGCATAGTCCTATTTACATTGTTTTCTTTAACCCCGCCATGCGTTCCCCCTCCCCCATTTAACCAAAGGTCTTCAGCATAAAACATCTGATCATCTTGGAACACTTTCTTAAGTACCTTGTCCTCTACCTCACTCAGGAGTGACCCTTGTCCTCTGCTACCAATTACACTTAAGTACGTTTGTAGTTAAAAATGTATTTTGTTATTTATACATCATATGACATGTTGGGTGGTATTTTGAACTTTGATGTTTATGTATTGTCTCTTCTACTACTAGACTGTGGATTTCTCTGGTGGCTCAGATGGTAAAGAATCTGCCTGCAGTGAAGGAGACCTGGGTTCGCTTCCTGGGTTGGGAGGATCCCCTAGAGAAGGGCAACCCACTCCAGTATTCATGCTTGGAGAATTCCATGGACAGAGGAGTTTGATGGGCAACAGTCCATAGGGTCACAAAGAGTTGAACACGAAGGAGCAAGTAACACTATCACAGAGAACTCTCTGCATGTTTTAGAGTTATATGAAATAGCTGTAAAATAATTTAAATGGGTCAGATATATTTTCTGATTGTTATTTTAAAAAATGCAGAAATTCAATTGAAGAAACAGAAAGAAACAGTAGCTTTCCCCCAAACTCAGAGTGATCTCAGATTATGTCACAATTTCTGGTTTTTAGTTACTATTGAATCTCAAGTACTGTTACCACAAGAATGGAAAGCTTCCCAATAGTTCTGATCGGAATAAACAGGAAGTACAGTTCCAGAAATCTCGCTTGAAAGTGTGGTCTGATAAAACCTCTGGACCCAGTGCTTTAGCTTTTTTGTAACTCTTGCTGAATTATTTCAAGTGTGGTTACCATTTTCTATTACCTAACTAATTGGGACTCTGGAATATTAGTTCTAAAACCACATGCAGAATGGATGGAAACCAAATGTTACAAGCATAAAAGCTGCTGCAACAAAACCTCCCTGACGAATAGAGCTGTCAGGTTTGTGGGGTGATATGGTTGCAGGCATACAGACGCATGCAGGGTGGTGAAGAAGCACCAAACTCAAATGACGCATGCGGGGCTGTATTTCCCCCTTTGAGTGACTCCAAATGCAACTTGTACTTGGCCATTGAAAAAGTGGTCTAGTTGGAGTATATAGTTATAGGAAAAAAAACTGTGACTCAGTTTTTCCCTTCTAAACTTGAGCCTAGCCAAATTAAACCCTTGTAATCAGAGGCTCCTTGAAAATGTATATTGTTTGCTGATCTTATGAGAGCCATGAATTTCCTAAAATTAAATTCAGAATGACATCAAGAGCTCCTAAACTTGTGAAAGTTTAGATTTAATGGCATCCCACTCCAGTACTCTTGCCTGAAAAATCCCATGGGCGGAGGAGCCTGGTAGGCTGCAGTCCATGGGGTCGCTAAGAGTCAGATACAACTCTTAACAAAGTGAGTGACTTTATTTTCACTTTTCACTTGCATTCATTGGAGAAGGAAAAGGCAACCCACTCCAGTGTTCTTGCCTGGAGAATCCCAGGGACGGGGGAGCCTGGTGGGCTGCCGTCTGTGGAGTCGCACAGAGTCGGACATGACTGAAGTGACTTAGCAGCATCAGCAGCAATGTTTTTAATAACAAGTTAAGTGTTTGTCTTGGTATCTAGTAGGTCCATTCTTGAAGAGAGTTTCTTAGTTCTTTCCCATTTTTGTGGTAGAACAAGCAAAATGGGCAACTACATTTTATAGTTTCTATGACAACACAGGCACCTGCAGATTTCAGTAAATGTTGTTTTGCTCTGCCATTTTAAGAAGCATACGATACTGTCTGTAATACTGATCCATGGAGGAACACATTGTCAGAGGAGAATGGGAGGAATCTGTCTTCCTACACACAGGGTTCCAGAAATTCTATTCTTGTGTTTAGATAATTAACTCAGGTGTTGTATCCCATCCTAGTTGGTTTTTCCTGTGTTCTGAATTTTTCTGGAAGGTTTCAGAGGATAGAAAGATGAACTTTAGGTGGAGATGGAGGTTAGAGAAGCCTTTATAAATGAATCACAACCAGGAGGAAGAAAGATGTGGGCTGATAGTGTATTCTGACATTACAGGTCAGTGTTTGATAAAACTAGATATTTAGGAACTGTTCATGGGGTTCACAAGGCAAGAATACTGAAGTGGTTTGCCATTCCCTTCTCCAGTGGACCATGTTTTGTCAGAACTCTCCACCATGACCCATCTGTCTTGGGTGGCCCTACATGGCATGGCTCGTAATTCATTGAGTTAGACAAGGCTGTAGTCCATCTGTGGTCGAGGAACTAAGAGCCCATAAACCTCACTGGGTGACAAAAAAAAAAAAAAATCCAGGAAGGAGAAGCAGGGTAAGGACCACTAGGCAAGCTGCAAGCCCAGGTTATAGTCCCACACAGTTTGCACTTGGCCAATTGAACATAGAACAACAGACTGGTTCCAAATCAGGAAAGGAGTATGTCACGGCTGTATGTTGTCACCCTGCTTATTTAACATATATGCAGAGTACATCATGCAAAATGCCAGGCTGGATGAAGCACAAGATGAAATCACGACTGCTGGGAGAAATATCAATAACCTCAGATACGCAGATGACACCACCCTTGTGGCAGAAAGTGAAGATGAACTAAAGAGCCTCTTGATGAAAGTGAAAGAAGAGAGTGAAAAATTTGACTTAAAACTCAACATTCAGAAAACTAAGATCATGGCATCTGGTCCCACCACTCCATGGCAAATAGATGGGGAAACAATGAAAACAGTGAGAACTTTATTTTTATGGGCTCCAAAATCACTGCAGATGGTAACTGAAGCCATGAAATTAAAAGACGATTGCTCCTTGGAAGAAAAGCTATGACCAACCTAGACAGCATGTTAAAAAGCAGAGATATTACTTTGCTGACAAAGGTATGTCTAGTCAAAGCTATGATTTTTCCAGTAGTCACGTATGGATGTGAGAGTTGGACTACAAAGAAAGCTGAGCACTGAAGAATTGATGCTTTTGAACTGTGGTGTTGGAGGAGACTCTTGAGAGTCCTTTGGACTGCAAGGAGATCCAACCAGTCCATCCTAAAGGAAATGAGTCCTGTCATTGGAAGGACTGGTGCTAAAGCTGAAACTCCAATATTTTGGTCACCTGATGTGAAGAACTGACTCATTGGAAAAGACTCTGATGCTGGGAAAGGCTGAAGGCGGGAGGAGAAGGGGACAACAGAGGATGAGATAGTTGGATGGCATCACTGACTCAATGGACATGAGTTTGAGTAAGCTCTGGGAGTTGGTGATAGACAGGGAAGCCTGGTGTGCTGTAGTCCATGGGGTCGCAAAGAGTCGGACATGATTGAGCGACTGAACTGAACTGATTTAGTAACTGGAAAGATAAGCAGCATATATCTCCTAGGAAGATATTTCAGGCTCAATATAAGCACATAAACCTACACCTCATAAGACTGCTTTAGGTATTAGCCATTAGTTAATAGGGAGCTTCCCAGGTGACACTAATGATAAAGAAGCCGCCTGCCAATGCAGGAGACATAGTTCAGTTCAGTTCAGTCACGCAGTCATGTCTGACTCTTTGCGACCCCATGAATCGCAGCACGCCAGGCCTCCCTGTCCATCATCAACTCCCGGAGTTCACTCAGACTGACGTCCATCGAGTCCGTGATGCCATCCAGCCATCTCATCCTCTGTCATCCCCTTCTCCTCCTGCCCCCAATCCCTCCCAGCATCAGGGTCTTTTCCAATGAGTCAACTCTTCGCATAAGGTGGCCAAAGTACTGGAGTTTCAGTTTTAGCATCATTCATTCCAAAGAAATCCCAGGGTTGATCTCCTTCAGAATGGACTGGTTGGATCTCCTTGCAGTCCAAGGGACTCTCAAGAGTNTGAGACCGTTTTCCTGAGTTCCCTTTGAGCTCCAGGATATGAGCTAAAAGTAACAAATATAATCTGTCCTTTAGTTTTACAGTGAGTGATGAGGAGCAGTGTTTAAGCTTCTAGGAATATTAATTATTTTTAAGCCAATTAATGACTGCTATTAAGCACTTCTGGTCCTCCCCAGGCGCTACTTTCCCCCTCGCCCCAAGGGACCTGTGCCAATGTCTAGAGACGGTTTTAGTGGTTATAACCAAGGGAAAGGGTGTTACTATCTGAGGAACGGAAGCCAAAGAGGCAGCTAAACACCCAGCAATGCCTAGAACGGGGGACCCGTCCTCCCACAAGAGATGCCTTGGCCCAAAACAGCAAACGTGGCAACATTAATAACTGTTACTATAGTACATGATTTTACTAAAGAAACCAAACCTCACCCTGCATGACCCGTAAGCCTGTTCAGTCTCTAACACCCTTGTTGCTCAGTCGCTGAGTCGTGTCGGATGCTTGGCAACCCCGTGGGCGGCGGCACACCACCCTCCTCTGTCCTCCGTTATCTCCCGGGGTTCACTCCAATTCATGCCCGTTTAGTCAGTGATGCTGCCTAACCAGCTCATCCTCTGTCATCCCCTTCTCCTCCCACCTTCAATCTTTCCCGGGATCAGGGTCTTTTCCAGTGAGCCTGCTCTTCACATCAGTGCCCCGAACTATTGGAGCCTCAGCTTCTGCATCAGTCCTTCCAATGAATATTGAGGGTTGATTTCCTTCAGGATTGACTGGTTTGATTTCCTTGCTGTTCAAGGGACTCTCAAGAGCCTTCTCCAGCACCACAGCTCAAAAGCATCAATTCTTCAGTGCTCAGCCTTCATTATGGTCCGACTCTCACATCTGTACATGACTACTGGAAAATATATAGCTTTGACTCTACAGATCTTTGTTGGCAAAGTGACGTCTCTGCTTTTTAATATGCTAAGTTTGTTACAGCTTTCCTTCCAAGGAGGATACATCTTTTAATTGCATGGCTGCATTGAGATATAATTCACATACCAGACAATTGACACATTCGAAGTATACTATTCAATGGTTTTTGCTTTTCATGGAACTGTGTAGTCACAGTTCAATTTTACATCTTTATCACCCCCCAAAGAAACACATTACACTTTAGTCATAATGTCCCCACCCTCCCCCTACCCTCCCCAAGTCCTTGGCAAACACTCGTCTACTGTGCTGGCAAATACTAATCTGTGTCTGTGTAGATTTGCCTCTTCTGTATATTTCACATAAATGGAATTATACCATACGTGTGCTTCCCTGGTGGCTCAGCTGGGGAAGAATCCGCCTGCAATGCGGGAGACCTGGGTTTGATCCCTGGGTTGGGAAGATCCCCTGGAGAAGCAGAAGGCTCCCCACTCCAGTATTCCAGCCTAAGCTTTCCTTCCAAGGAGGATACATCTTTAATTGCATGGCTGCATTGAGATATAATTCACATACCAGACAATTGACACATTCGAAGTATACTATTCAATGGTTTTTGCTTTTCATGGAACTGTGTAGTCACAGTTCAATTTTACATCTTTATCACCCCCCAAAGAAACACATTACACTTTAGTCATAATGTCCCCACCCTCCCCCTACCCTCCCCAAGTCCTTGGCAAACACTCGTCTACTGTGCTGGCAAATACTAATCTGTGTCTGTGTAGATTTGCCTCTTCTGTATATTTCACATAAATGGAATTATACCATACGTGTGCTTCCCTGGTGGCTCAGCTGGGGAAGAATCCGCCTGCAATGCGGGAGACCTGGGTTTGATCCCTGGGTTGGGAAGATCCCCTGGAGAAGCAGAAGGCTCCCCACTCCAGTATTCCAGCCTGAGAATCCCATGGACAGAGGAGCTTGGTAGGCTACAGTCCACGGGGTCACAAAGAGTCATCAGTTGAAGGGCATTTGGGTTGCTTCCATTTCAGGCTTATTTTGAATAGTGCTGCTAAGCACATTCATGGATGTTTCTGTGTCAATGTGCATGTTCCTTTAGGAATACCAGGAATATATCTATACCAGGAATAGAATTACTAGATCAGATAACGCCACATTTCACACTTTCATTTTACATCACCACCACTAATGTAAGAACATTTCAAATTCTCCACATCCTTGTCTTTTCTTGTTGTCTGTCTTTCATTCTTATTACCCTAGCGGGTGTGAAGCAGTACCTCACTGCAGTTTCAATTTGCATTTCCCAGTGAGGAATGATGTTCAGCATCTTTCCATGTACTTATTAACCCATTCTTTGGAGAAATGTCTATTCAGATCAATCATCCATTTTTAATTCAGTTGCTTCTATTTGTATTAATAAAAATTAAAAATTTTTTATATAGACATACGTTTTTTTGTCTGATATATGACTTGCAAATATTTTCTGTGATCCTGTGGGTTGTCTTTTTGCTTTCTTGATGGTGTCATTTGCAGCATAACATATTTAATTTTGTTAAGTTCCAGTTTAATTTTTTGTCACTTGCGATTTTTTAAATTTCATATGTAAGGCTTTGGCTAACTCTAGGTGACAAAGGCTTCCTTCCAGGTTTTCTCTCAAGAGTTTTGTAGTTTTAGCTCTTCCATTTAGGGCTACGATCTATTCTGAGTTAATTTCTGAGTGTAAGAGAAGCATCCAACTTCATTCTTCTGCACGTGGGTGTGCAATTGTTATGTCCCCATTCATTGAAAAGACTTTTATGTCCCCATTGAATTGTCTTGCTGCCCTTCTGTTCTATTTTTCTCAAATAATTTCTTAGTAGTCACTATGAGTTCTTTTTTAATGTTTGGTAAATGCACTGGTGAAGTTATCTGGGCCAGGGCTTTTCTGTGGGCTAAGTTTTAAAATTAGTCACTCAATCTCTATTTTTTATAGGCCTATTCAGATTTGTTAGGCAGAAAATGTTAATATTTTTCCTGATAGATTGACCCTTAGATCATGACAAAATGTCCTGCTATTCCCAGTATCCATTTATTTAGCCTTAAAGTATATTTTTCCTGATATTAGCAGCTCTTATGATGGCTATTTACATGACATATCTTTTTACATTTTTAATTTTTCAACTTATTTTTGTCTTTGAATCTAAAGTTTATGACCTACAGACAGCGTATTGTTGTATCATGTTTTTTTTTTAATCCAATCTAACAATTTCTGCTTTCACAGAAGCAACCTAAATGTCCACTGGCAGAGGAATGGACAAAGATGAAGTGGTACATATATACAATGGAATATTACATTACTCGGGCATTAATAACAATGAAATAAGGCCATTTGCAGCAACACAGATGGACCCAGAGAGTGTCATACAGGTTAAGTAAGTCAGACAGAGAAGCAGAAATTCTGTATGGCATCCCTTCTATGTGGAATATAAAAAGAAAAGGCACAAATGAAGTTACAAAACAGACTTTCTGACTTAGCAAACTTATGATTGTCAGGTGGAAGGGATAGTTAGGGAGTTTGGGACTGTATGTACCCATTGCTATATTCAAAATAGATAGCCAACAAGGACCTATTGTATAGCTCAGGAAACTCTGTTCAATGTTTCATGGGAGCCTGGATGGGACAGGGGCTTGGGGGAGAATGGATACATGCATATGGATGACTGAGTATCTTCAATGTTCACCTGAACTTATCACCGTGTTGTTAATCATCTTTACGCCAATAAAAGATGAGACGTTTAAAGTTTGAAAAATAAAATAGAGTTCTCTCCTTAACAATGTCTGCTTTTTGATTCGACTATTTAGTCTATTCATAATTAGCACTGTTACTGATATAGTTGGATTCGTGTCTTCCATTTTACTTCTGCTTTCTATGTAGCTTATGTCACATTTCATTCCTCTGTTCTTTTTCTACTTTCTTTTGCATTGAATAAACATTTTCAGTGTAATATCTTAATTCCTAATAATTTTTGACTGTATTTTTGAGTTACTTTCTTAGTGACTTAAATAAATTATTTTCTAAGGTTTATGGTATGCATCTTAATTTATCAGAATTGACTTTAGCCTTGTCCTGACTTAATACCAACCAGTGAGATATAGAAACTTTAATCTTACATAGTTCTATACCACCGTCCTCCTTTTTTGTGATAATACATATTACTTCTCTCTCTCTTGCTCTGTGTGTGTGTGTCTTTCTATCTCTCTCTCTCTCTATATATATATATATATATACACACACATATGAAATAAACCCCATAATTCATTGCTATAATTATTTATGTTTTTGTGATATGATTGTTTTACATGCTATCTCTCTCTTACACACACAAAAACATATATATATATATATATGAGGTTGGCCAAAAAGTTTGTTCCAATTTTTCCATAACATCTTACTGAAAAGCCCAAACAAACTTTTTGGCCAACCCAACACATGTTATCTCTCTCTGCATATATTTAATATATCCAACAATCAGTTCAGTTCAGTCGCGCAGTCGTGTCCGACTCTTTGCAACCCCATGAATCGCGGTACGCCAGGCCTCCCTGTCCATCACCAACTCCCGGAGTTCACTCAGACTCACATCCATTGAGTCCATAATGCCATCCAGCCATCTCATCCTCGGTCGTCCCTTTCCTCTCCTGCCCCCAATCCCTCCCAGCATTAGGGTCTTTTCCAATGAGTCAACTCTTCGCATAAGGTGCCCAAAATACTGGAGCTTCAGTTTTAGCATCATTCCTTCCAAAGATATCCCAGGGTTGATCTCCTTCAGAACGGACTGGTTGGATCTCCTTGCAGTCCAAGGGACTCTCAAGAGTCTTCTCCAACACCACAGTTCAAAAGCATCAATTCTTCGGCACTCAGCCTTCTTCACAGTCCAACTCTCACATCCATACATGACCACAGGAAAAACCATAGCCTTGACTAGACGGACCTTAGTCGGCAAAGTAATGTCTCTGCTTTTGAATATACTATCTAGGTTGGTCATAACTTTTCTTCCAAGGAGTAAGCGCCTTTTAATTTCATGGCTGCAGTCACCATCTGCAGTGATTTTGGAGCCCAAAAAAACAAAGTCTGACACTGTTTCTACTGTTTCCCCATCTATTTCCCATGAAGTGATGGGGCCAGATGCCATGATCTTCGTTTTCTGAATGTTGAGCTTTAAGCCAACTTTTCCACTCTCCTCTTTCACTTTCAACAAGAGGCTTTTTAGCTCCTCCTCACTTTCTGCCATAAGGGTGGTGTCATCTGCATATCTGAGATTATTGATATTTCTCCCAGCAATCTTGATTCCAGCTTGTGTTTCTTCCAGTCCAGCATTTCTCATGATGTACTCTGCATATAAGTTAAATAAGCAGGGTGACAATATACAGCCTTGACGTACTCCTTTTCCTATTTGGAACCAGTCTGTTGTTCCATGTCCAGTTCTAACTGTTGCTTCCTGACCTGCATACAGATTTCTCAAGAGGCAGGTCAGGTGGTCTGGTATTCCCATCTCTTTCAGAATTTTCCACAGTTTACTGTGATCCACACAGTCAAAGGNGAGTTCAGATGCTTTTGGATAAAACCTTAATTTTCTCCTCCCTTCTCTCTGACTTTTCAGTCATCTATTTACTCAACTAGTCCCATATTCTTGGATGACTTTTTTTTTTTTTTTTGATCTTATGTCTGCCTCATTCCTTGCGTGTGGTCAAGGTCTACTTCATTTCCTGTATCTCTCACATCCTTTGCTTCTTTTCACTTGGCAGAGCCCTCTTTGATTAGTGTCATAATATTCCCAGCTCTTTTGGGTCTGCTTCTTTTTCTCTATCAGCCCCAACAGCCACAACTCCTCAATCCAGGTTAAGGTTTCTCTTTTCTAATTTTGGACATACTGATCTCTTGCACTAAAATTTCTTCATTTCCTGTTGCTTTGTACAATAAACACAAACTCTCCAAATTGACATAAATGATTCTCCCTAATGCATAAAAAATCCATACAAGTATTTCTCCATTCTAATCCTACAATAATATATACAACATATCATGGGAGCATAACCATAAGAGATACAGCATGTCTGCTAAAAAATGAGCATTTCTTGTGTTTTTGTCAGATTTGATTATTTACTGATACCTTATAACGCTATATGTATGGGACTGGATGCCATGATCTTCGTTTTCTGAATGTTGAGTGTTAAGCTAACTTTTTCACTCTCCTCTTTCACTTTCATCAAGAGGCTCTTTAGTTCCTCTTCACTTTCTGCCATAAGGGTGGTGTCATCTGCATATCTGAGGTTATTGATTATTTCTCCCAGCAATCTTGATTCCAGCTTGCGTTTCTTCCAGTCCAGTGTTTCTCATGATGTATTCTGCATATAAGTTAAATAAGCAGGGTGACAATATACAGCCTTGACGCACTCCTTTTCCTATTTGGAACCAGTCTGTTCTTCCATGTCCAGTTCTAACTGTTGCTTCCTGAGCTGCATACAGATTTCTCAAGAGGCAGGTCAGGTGGTCTGGTATTCCCATCTCTTTCAGAATTTTCCACAGTTTATTGTGATCCACACAGTCAAAGGCTTTGGCATAGTCAATAAAGCAGAAGTAGATGTTTTTCTGGAACTCTTGCTTTTTCCATGATCCAGCGGATGTTGGCAATTTGATCTCTGGTTCCTCTGCCTTTTCTAAAACCAGCTTGAACATCTGCNGTATTCCCATCTCTTTCAGAATTTTCCACAGTTTCTTGTGATCCACACAGTCAAAGGCTTTGGCATAGTCAATAAAGCAGAAATAGATGTTTTTCTGGAACTCTTGCTTTTTCCATGATCCAGCGGATGTATCCAACAATACATTTATATAATTAATGTTCTATATAGCATTATAGCATTTAAGGAAGCTGAGATAGGAGAGGAAAGAAAAAATATATCTAAAGATTTGTTTATCTCAATCTTCTTAGTTTTCATCTCTGGTACCCTACTTAATCCTACAGATTCAAGTTACCAACTGGTGTCAACTCTTCACTCCAAAATATCTTTGCTCCCTCCCACCTCCTTTATGCTGTTATTGTCAGATATATTACATTTCTATTATGTTTATATTCATCAGTTCAGTTCAGTTCAGTCACTCAGTTGTGTCTGACTCTTTGTGACCCCATGGACTGCAGCATGTCAAGCCTCCCTGTCCATCACCAACTCCCAGAGTTTACTATGTATTATATATATTTGTATGTATGAATCAAATTTTGAGTAAAATTTCTACACATAGTAAATTTACTAGTTACTGCAGACCTGGGTTCTTTGTAGACCAAACAGTCAAAGAAACAACTTTCTTCAAGCAAGATGTAATGATGGAAATTAAGGGACTTCATGACGTGATCTGTTGGCAGGACCAACCAAGGCTGGGTCTAAAGATTCTCTCCGATTTATTAACAAAGGCTTCACAACTAGGAGCCCTTTCTGATCAGACCGACCAGGCAGTGAAAGAATCACAACATCTTTAGTGTCCGATATTCCTGTAGCTGTAGAGACCCAGCTTGAATGCTGGCAAAGGCATTACAGGGTTCCTTTCTGCCTAAATAAACATTTCAATAAATGTGAGTTTATATATAAAGATATCTGTTATTTGGGGAATCTGAATAATAAGCACACGCTTTTGACAACATTTTGCATTTCTGAATTTTAAAACTGGCTTAGCATCTGAAGTCAGAAAAGGTTGAGAACAAAACGAAATACAAGCCTGGCAACGGAGGTGTTTTCTGACTCATGAGTGAGCCAGCCAGGTGAGGCCATACCAGTCAGACAGGTTAGGCGTGTGGCTGGATCACTCTCTCCTTGCTCAGACAGCCCGTGAAGTCCAGACACCCATGAAGGTAGTTTCCTGCTCAAATTAAAAAGAGCTGGGATTTCAACTGAGATCTTAACTCTTGAGAAAAACCAGTACAGTCCATGTGCAGTTTCAGCAGATTTCGTAGGTTTTTGACACAAAATCTCTCCTTTGCAGTCTTTCTCGAATCATGTAAAACATTTCCTCCTTTTTTAATTTTACCTCTGTTTGTTGAAAAATCTTTGGACAAACTGCATCAGATTTTGACGAAACTCATCTTCTTTTGCTCAAAAAGCTGAACTAGAATTGAGGTTTTACCAGCTGTTCCCAGAGAAGAAGGTGTAGAGCTCACATTGCTACCCCAGGGAAGGCTGAGACAGGGGCTAGGGAGCGATTGGCTCTCCTGCTTCTCTGGGATTGTACGTTTACTCTGTGTGTGTTATTTGCTCAGTCGTGTGTGACTCTTTGTGATCCCATGGACTGTAGCCCACCAGGCTCCTCTCTCCGTGGAATTCCCCAGGCAAAAATACTGGAATGAGTAGCCATTCCCTTCTCCAGGGGATCTTCCTGACCCCGGGATCAAACCTGGGTCTGCCTCATTGCAGGCTGATTGTTTAGTGTCTGACCCACCAGGGAAGCCCTACTTTTACTCTATGAATAAAGTTCATGCATTTCGTCTGAAAAGTGGGCCACCAAAAAAAATAAGGTACTGAGTACCTAAAGCTACTTAAAAAATATTAAGGTACTGAGTACCTAAAGCTACTTAAAAACTGCTTGAAGCCATCAGTGTCCTCCAGTCTGTGAAGTACTCTGGAAATTGTCTGTTAACCTTTATGGGCAACAAAGAGGAGTGAGAAGATAAAGCATTGGGATCTTTGTTGATCGCCAGTCAAAGATGGTTTTCTCTGGAAGAAGTTCATCTTTTTTCCTAAAAATAGGTGATTTAGACTGTGCTAACACTTTTATTCTGCAATTGTATTGTATTTCCTTTGGCCTATAACTTTTTAAAAATTGAAATACAGTTGGTTTACAATGTGTTAGTTTCAGGTGTACAGCAGTGTGATTCCATTATAAATAAATATGGTGGTGAAGTCGCTCAGTCGTGTCCGACTCTTTGCGACCCCGTGGACTGTAACCTACTAGGCTTCTCCGTCCATGGGATTCTCCAGGCAAGATTACTGGAGTGGCTTGCCATTTCCTTCTCCAGAGGATCTTCCCGACCCAGGGATCAAACCCAGGTCTCCCGCATTGGAGGCAGACGCTTTAACCTCTGAGCCACCAGGGAAGCCCATATATATATTTATATATTTATTATAAATAAATATATATATGTAATTAGTATGTGTGTATGTCCTCAGTCATGTGGTCGTGCCTGATTCTTGTGACCCCATGGACTGCAGCCCACCAGGCTCCTCTGTCCTTAGAATTTTCCAGGCAAAAATACTGGAGTGGGTTGTCATTTCCTTCTCCAGGGGATCTTCCAACTCAGGGATCGAACCCACATCTCCTGTGACTCCTGCACTGGCAGGTGGTTCTTTACCACTGAGCCAAATGGGAAGCCCACACAGTGTGTGTGTGTGTGTGTGTGTGTGTGTGTGTGTGTATATATTCCTTTGTTTTACATTCTCTTCCATTATTGGTTATTTCAAGGTACTGAGTATAGTTGCAACACACTGTGTCCAGGGGTTGGTGTGGAAAGAGAGTGGACAGAGGAAAATGCTTCTCCTGTTCAGTTCTTTATGTCTTTCACCTGTATTTCCCTCATTCAGCATTTTCATACTTAGAGGCTGTTCCCTGGTTAGACATGACCCTGTAGCTGGGAGGCAGGTCACTTGGGGATGTCTGACAGTTAAAACCCTATGAGTAGGGTTACAGATATGACAGGGAAAGTCTGGGCTGTTTCTGGATGAGGGTCAGCTTGCAGAAACAAGCCATTTTCCACGGCACCATACAAGCTGGGGAGAAAAGACGTGTCCACAAGGAGCTGATGGAGAAGAACTCAGTCTAGCCATTTGATTTTGATCTTTGACATTTCAGGGAGTCAGATGTCCCTAGAGGTGTGTTCATACTTACTAGATTCCAACCAGAATGCTGTTTCTCTGTTTGATGTGACATTTACTTTACAAGTTTAATGTTTGCAACATTGCTCAGTTCCCACAAGCTCGCTATCTGACCAGTCCAAGGTCACAAAGCCACCCACCCAGAAAGTACATCAAATGAAATGTCACAGCCGCGGAGGTGCTCAGGGAAGACACGCTGTCTCCCTGGAGAATCCACGGGCAACCTGCAAACCTCTTCTGGAGTCCTGATTTATTTTTAT
The DNA here is from genome assembly GCA_006408695.1 of Aepyceros melampus. Lineage (NCBI taxonomy): Eukaryota > Metazoa > Chordata > Mammalia > Artiodactyla > Bovidae > Aepyceros > Aepyceros melampus. Next base: position 701,485 of record SJXQ01003992.1, read on the forward strand.
TTTTCCCCTTTCTCCTATTTTTCTTTTAAAAAGCTTCAAAAAAAATAATTTCCATTGTAGCTGGCAAAGCAGGAAAGCTATTTAACTTCAACCACATTTTTGGTACCCTATAAAAGCTAAATAGAAATAATAGTTAAATCGTGAACAAAGCACAGCATAGAGGTGCACGGTCTCTGCAGGCCAATGAGCAAACCAAAGATATGAGGAGAGTCGGTTCCTCCAACCTCATCTGAAAATAGAAATTAAGGTTACAAGGGAAATAAAAGCCCTACCACTCCCAGCGCGGGGAACTCTGCCTGGACCCTCATCTCAGCTTTAAGTGGAAGCAGAAAACATTTCTCTGTGTCTGCTTTTCTGTGACTTCCCTACAGTGGAAAAAATGGACATTTTTGCCATGACTTTATCATATGGTGCAGATGTTTGGCTCAAGTCTCCTGATCTTGTCAACAAAATTGCCATTAAAAAATTAGAACAAGATTCTTGGCTTATTTATGTTTTCTTATGAGGTGTAAATTTGCATATATAAGCATTATTTTTACTGCAGTCCCTTACAGAGCTTCTAGTTCTGGGATATATCTCCTATTCTTTCTCCCTGTTATGACTAGCTAGATATATTACTTAAATTTACTGATCATTTCTATCTCTCCCCACTCTTGTATCTTCAAAAGTGAAAGAGTGAAAGTGTTAGTCACCCAGTCACGTCTGCTCTTGGAGACTGCATGGACTATAAGCCCCCCAAGCTTCTCTGTCCATGCAATTCTCCAGGCAAAAATACTGGAGTGGGTAGTCATTCCCTTCTCCAGGGGATCTTTCCGATCCAGGGATGGAATCTGGATCTCTTGCATTGCAAGCAGATTCTTTACCATTCGAGGCAGCAGGGAAGCTCAAGGACATCCCCCCCCAGCCCGCAGCATTACGGTGATGGCGTGTGTTTTCTAATGGCCATCAAGAAACGTAAACTTCCACTGTGGAATTGCAGATGCCTAACCCTCTTGTGACCCTTAGATTTTTCAAAGTCTGCAAAGAATAAAAATAATGGCGAGCACTCAAAGTTCATCACGTCCTAGATCTTCCTTAGTGGGCCTACTGATTGGATTTGATGCACTCTGTCCAGTTTGCCTGATTGAAAATGGTTACAAAGGAGCTAGGAAGTACTGAAAAAGCAAAAGTGGTTATCATAACAAGTTAGGCATTAGTAAGGAAGTTTTTCTTGAGCATGAGTCTTAACGCACGGTCTGGGCTTTACGAGTAATCTTACCCCGCTTGTCTGTTTTCCTTTTAGAGATGGATGGAAAGTTGCTCTCATAATGCATCTGAGTTGTTGAATATCCATTATGTTTCAGGGAAGTCATTCCTTCTTTCAAAACAGTTTTAATTTTTATGGAGTCTAAGTTCAAACAGAAACTTTTTATCGGCAGAACACTTGGAATGCTTTATTATGAGGATTTTAGTCCATTTCTTGACCAAATAACGCTTAACCAAACATTGTTTTCACAATTGACATCTCTAAAACAAAAAGGAAAAAAAAAAAAGAATTTAAAAAGGCAGACACTTCTGGACTACAAATTCAAGAATTTTCATGGTGCTCAATCTCTCAAAATGCCTGTCTCCCAAAAAAGATTTTCAACAGGTAGTGCCAGCCATGAGTGCTCTGCTTGGATAAAAATTGACCATGTGTACTTATTAGTGCTGCTGAATTTAATAAATGCACCCTGACCTGTTCATTTTTCAAATTTTGTATAGTTGATGATTTACTGGGATTAATGATTAGGCAAATACAATTTCTAAAAAGTGTCCAGGACAGGGAGCATCACGGAACATATTGTACCTTATTGTAAAATAAAAATAGCCTTGGACAGCCCATGGAATGTGTTCTAGCAGCATAATCAGTTCTTCACTGTGGTTTTCCTGCCAGTCGGGGAGCCCGCGTCACAGAGGGTGGGCGCCAAGTGTCTGGTTTGTGCTTTGGTAAGACATGTTTTTCTTTCTGAGAATTTTCACGTTTGCAATTTCCCCAATGCAAGGCAGCTGGGTCACCTTCCAATGCAGTGGGCTGCTGCTTTTGCTCCAGATAGCTCCCTGAAATTTGGGGCATCAGCAATCACAACATAAATGAACAGCGGGTGCCCACGACTTCTGTGAGGAGCCCAGGTCTGGGTGGATGGTGGAGCTAGAGGCAGCTTGGTGGATTTTCATCTTGTACAAATAATCTCACTGTCCACATCGAAGCTCTCCGCTATGAATAGCAAGTTTGTGACAGTGTGTAGAGTTGAGGCCATTACCTAAATAACTTTGGGCAAAACGTCTTCTTGGAGCAATATGGGATTTCCGTCTTCCATGGGTTATCTCGCTTTTCAGTCTAAGCTTTTCAAGAAGGCCTTTGTTGTTGTTCAGTCGCTCAGTCATGTCCAGCTCTTTGCGACCCCATGGACGGCAGCACAACAGGCTTCCCTGTCCTTCACTATCTCTCAGAATTTGCTCAGACTCACGTCCATCGAGAAGAAGGCAACAGCACCCCACTCGAAGTACTCTTGCCTGGAAAATCCCATGAACGGAGGAGGCTGGTGGGCTGCAGTCCATGGGGTCACTAGGAGTCGGACACAACTGAATGACTTCACTTTCCCTTTTCACTTTCATGCATTGGAGAAGGAAATGGAAACCCACTCTAGTGTTCTTGCCTGGAGAATCCCAGGGACGGGGGAGCCTCGTGGGCAGCCGGCTATGGGGTTGCCCAGAGTTGGACCAACTGAGCAACTTGGCAGCGTGTCCATGGAGTCTGTGAGGCGTGACTCGCTCCCTCCGTTCTCTTTGTCCACAAAGACCGAGTGTTGGTGTGTGTAAGCCACTTTCCTCTGTCCAGGGACAGACACCCTTTCTTTCACACAGGCTCGGGCATCGGGAGCCCCGGCTGCCACTCGGTACTCTGGGTATCCCTGCCCCACGCCATGTCCACTGGTCATTTTGTTTTGTGCGGTTGAGACCTGGATGGTGTGTTTTCCACCCTCTGTGTTGGTTATTTGCCCAAACAGAAAATGTGACCAGGGAGGTGGCAAGACAGCGGTTCTGTGCATCCCAGGTGGACTCCCAGCAGTTCCTGTATGTGTGCTGTTCACTGCTGCTTCTCCGATGTGGGTTTCTGCCACACTGACCACAGTCTGGGGTTACCTGAGTGCCAGGACTGCACATGGGGCTGTGTGTGGGAGAGACTCCTTCCCCTGCACACACGCTCATGTATACACCCTTTGAGACAAACCAAACCAAAACCAAGGACAAGGGGTTTAAAGAGAGAGGGCCTCACCCAACATTTAAGTTATATAAAATGCTCAAGTAGGGAAAAAGGCTTCCTAGGTGGCTCAGTGGTAAAGAGTGCCCCTGCAATGCAGGAGACGCAGGTTTGATCCCTGGGTCTGGAATATCCCCTGGAGTAGGAAATGGCAACCCACTCCAGTATTCTTGCCTGGAGAATCCTATGGACAGAGGAGCCCAGTGGGCTACAATCCATGGGGTCACAAAGAGTTGCACACGACTGAAGTGACTGAGCACAGCACACAGAAAAGGGACCCAAGTACCGTGTTGGTGGGAATGAAAATTGGTGTGGCCATGAAAATTGGAAAACAGTATGGAGGTTTGGCAAAAAATTAAAAATAGAGTTGCCATACGATCCCACAGTTCCACTCCCAGGCAAATATCTGAAATAAACTCAAAAAGATACATGCACCTCAAGGTTCATAGCAGCACTCTTTATGATAGTCAAGACATGGAAGCAATCTGGTGCCCATTAACAGATGAATGGATAAAGAATATATGGTACATATATACAGTGGAATATTACTCCGTCATAAAAAAGAAATGAAGTTTTGCCATTTGCAGCATCATGGATGGACTTGCAGGGCATTACTTTAAGTGAAATAAGTCAGAGAAAGATAAATACTGTATGATGTCATTACGTGTGGTATCTAAAAAATACAACACAGCATTGAATATAACATAAAAGTAGACTCACAGGTATAGAAAAGCTAGTGGTTACCAGTGGGAAGAGGGAACGTGGGAGGGACAACATAAGCATTGGGGAGTGGGAGTTACCAGCTACGGTATAAGAGAGACTCAAGGATGTATAAAGAAAGCTGAGCACCAAAGTACTGATGCTTTTGAACTGTGGTGTTGGAGAAGACTCCTGACAGTCCCTTGGACTGCAAGGAGATCCAACCAGTCTATCCGAAAGGAAATCAGTCCTGAATATTCATTGGAAGGACTGATGCTAAAGCTGAAACTCCAATCCTTTGGCCACCTGATGTGGAGAGCCAACTCATTAGGAAAGATCCTGATGCTGGGAAAGATAGAAGGCAGGACGCGAAGGGGACGACAGAGGATGAGATGGTTGGATGTTGTTATAGACTCAATGGACATGAATTTAAGCAAACTCCAGGAGATGGTGAAGGACAGGGAGGCCTGGCGTGCTGCAGTCCATGGGGTCACAAAGAGTCGGACATGACTGAGCAACTGAACAACAACAAGGATGTATCATAAAGCATGGGGAATACAGCCAGTATTTTGTAATAAGCAAATGGAAAATAACCTTTAAAATTATGTAAAAATTAAATAAATACAATGTCCAAGTAGCTTCGTTTCTGATTCTTACCAAAGTCTCAAGGCTCTACAAGATTTTCTTCCCAAGCCCACAGCTCTGGGCCTCTCCTACCACCCAGGCGTCCCGGCTCTTCTCCCGGGGCACACCCAAGCTGTCCTTCTCCTCTCAGGCCCTTTCTGTCTGTTTGGCTAGCTTCTCCATCCCCCTGGGCTCTGTCCCAAAGTAACCTTGTAAGTGGCACAGTCCTGGCCTTCCAGCCACTTCCTTATTTTCCTTCACCCTCACCTGCTTTCTTTTCCTCCATCGTCACCTGATAAGCTGTGTGCTCATATGCTTACTTACACACTCCAGGCAAAGATAAAGGAAACTGGATTGGGTGGAGGGCCTGTTTTGTTTCCTGCTGTCTCCAACGCCTATAGAAGAGTGTCTGGCTCATAACTGAGTTGCTTAATTAAACTTGGTGAGTGTCAGCTAATCAAAATTATCAAGCCAAATGAACAAAGAGGAAACAGTGTAGAGATTCACTTTCCTGCCTCTCTACTAGTTGCCTGACCTCAGTCCAGTTAAAAAGTGGAATAAGCAAGGACTCAAGCTTGAGTATCACTTAGCAAGAGTTTGTTTAAGTAAAAAATGCCAACAATAGGAATGCAACTTAAATCATCTCACCTTGCTTATGTCTATTTCAGAAACATTGAACTTCTCGGGCCCTTGTCTGTACCATTATTGAGATTCAGTTCAGTTCAGTTCAGTTGCTCAGTCATGTCTGACTCTTTGCGACCCCATGTATCACAGCACGCCAGGCCTCCCTGTCCATCACCAACTCCCAGAGTCAACCCAAACCCATGTCCATCGAGTTGGTGATGCCATCCAGCCATCTCATCCTCTGTTGTCCCCTTCTCCTCCTGCCCCCAATCCCTCCCAGCATCAGAGTCTTTTCCAATGAGTCAACTCTTTGCATGAGGTGGCCAAAGTATTGGAGTTTCAGCTTTAGCATCAGTCCTTTCAATGAACACCCAGGACTGATCTCCTTTAGGATGGACTGGTTGGATCTCCTTGCAGTCCAAGGACCCTCAAGAGTCTTTTCCAGCACTACAGTTCAAAGCCATCAATTCTTCAGCACTCAGCTTTCTTCACAGTCCAACTCTCACATTCATACATGACTACTGGAAAAACCATAGCGTTAACTAGACAGACCTTTGTTGGCAAAGTAACATCTCTGCTTTTCAAATGATATCTAGGTTAGTTATAACTTTCCTTCCAAGGAGTAAGTGTCTTTTAATTTCATGGCTGCAGTCACCAACTGCAGTGACTTTGGAGCCCAAAAAAATAAAGTCTGACACTGTTTCTACTGTTTCCCCATCTATTTCCAAGGAAGTGATGGGACCAGATGTCATGATCTTCGTTTTCTGAATGTTGAGCTTTAAGCCAACTTTTTCACTTTCCTCTTTCACTTTTATAAAGAGGCTTTTTAGTTCTTCTTCACTTTCTGTCATAAGAGTGGTGTCATTTGCATATCTGAGGTTATTGATATTTCTCCCAGCAATCTTGATTCCAGCTTGTGCTTCTTCCAGCCCAGCATTTCTCATGATGTACTCTGCATAGAAGTTAAATAAGCAGGGTGACAATATACAGCCTTGACGGACTCCTTTTCCTATTTGGAACCAGTCTGTTGTTCCATGTCCAGTTCTAACTGTTGCTTCCTGACCTGCATACAGATTTCTCAAGAGGCAGGTCAGGAGGTCTGGTATTCCCATCTCTTCCAGAATTTTCCACAGTTTATTGTGATCCACACAGTCAAAGGCTTTGGCGTAGTCAATAAAGCAGAAATAGATATTTTTCTGGAACTCTCTTGCTTTTTCCATGATCCAGCAGATGTTGGCAATTTGATCTCTGGTTCCTCTGCCTTTTCTAAAACCAGCTTGAACATCTGAAAGTTCGTGGTTCACGTATTGCTGAAGTCTGGCTGGGAGAATTTTGAGCATTACTTTACTAGCATGTGAGATAAGTGCAATTGTGCAGTAGTTTAACCATTCTTTGGTATTGCCTTTCTTTGGAATTGGAATGAAAACTGACCTTTTCCAGTCCTGTGGCCACTGCTGAGTTTTCCAAATTTGCTGGCATATTGCGTGCAGCACTTTCACAGCATCATCTTTCAGGATCTGAAGCAGCTCAACTGGAATTCCATCACCTCCACTAGCTTTGTTTGTAGTGATGCTTTCTAAGGCCCACTTGACTTCACATTCCAAGATTCTGGCTCTAGGTGAGTGAGCACACCATCGTGACTATCTTGGTCATGAAGATCTTTTTTGTATAGTTCTTCTGTGTATTCTTGCCACCTCTTCTTAATATCTTCCGCTTCTGTTAGGTCCAGACCACTCCTGTCCTTTATTGAGCCCATCTTTGCATGAAATGTTCCCTTGGTATCTCTAATTTTCTTGAAGAGATCTCTAGTCTTTCCCATTCTCTTGTTTTCCTCTATTTCTTTGCATTGATCGCTGAGGAAGGCTTTCTTATCTCTCCTTGCTATTCTTTGGAACTCTGCATTCAGATGCTTATATCTTAAAGGTCAAACTTTGGATGGCTTTTCAAGCTTATAATGATTTAGGAATATTTTCTCTCTAAAGGAAGAAATTCTCTTGACTTTTTCTATTGGACTATAGCTTTCTGAAGGACAAGTTTGTAAAATGCACCCCATTTTATTCTCTGGTAGTCACAGGACAAACCCTGCACTTAATTAGTGCTCAATACTTACTTGTTGGGAAGAGCCTCTTTTTATTCTGGAGACTTCTACTCACTGTGACCAGGAAGATTGTTTCACATGATATATCTTATATTGTTTGATCTGCTAGAGTTGGCAAAGTTTTTCTGAAAAAGACCAGATAGAAAGTACTTTCGGTTTTGCGGGCTTCGCTTCTCACTTGTTGGTCACTGTTCTATAGTTCTGCCATTCTAGCGTGAAAGCAGACACAAAATTTGTAAACAAATGGCATGGCTCTAATGCAATAACATTTGATTTACAAAAACAAACGGTGGGCCGTGTGTGATCTCTAGGTTGTCGTTTGCTGGCCCCTGTGCTGGGTTAGACTTGCCATGAAAGAACTATTCCTGAAAATAAGCTGTTTGGATCTGTTGTGTTTCTGAATTGGACATGAACTGTGTGAGATAATTTTAGTTTCATTTCTATTGTTGTCTTGTGGTTAATTGAATAAAGACTTGCTGAGTGACTCCCAAGTTTGAGTCCTTATTTAATTTTTGGATTATACAAGCTTGACCACTTCAGAAATGTACTAGGGCACTGCCTTTTCTTCTTTCCTTCCTTTTTTTTTTCACACAACGGCCATCTTTGTGACCCTCTTGTTTACATAAACTAAACCGGAGACAAGTCTTCTAGTGCTGGCTTGCTAAGCTCTTTGTGGTTAAACTGGTTTCTCACCCACCACACTCTGGAAGAGGGAAAGAAACACCAGATTAGACATGTTTTAAAGAGGGATCAATATGTAATATAAACCAGATTGTACCTTCTTCACTCTCTCCAGGCCCAATTACAAGCAATCTCATACACAAGTGGGAACTAAGGGGTGGGCTTTGGTCCCTTATTTGAGACTTTAAAAATCCCAGGGAAGCAGAGAAGAGTCTACGTTCCATGCTTAGGGCGGAAACCTGACCTAACCTCGGTCTAGGACTGCATACACAGCTATTGTTTTTCCTCATCCAGTGGCAACCAAATCAGCTTCTGCATAGGTATGCCTTCTCCTTCACCTAAACACTGCCTCCATTAGTCTAAGGTGGATCAGAGATTATCCCTGAAACTGTCCCCTCTCCTGGTAGGAAGGGAAACCCAGAGCCCCACGGTCTCCGAAGGCCCCTTCTAAGCAGAATGAAGGCCTCAGCAGTTAGATCTTGATCTCTGACTCCACCCCAGTCCCTGCACACCCCTGAGTTCCAAATGACTTCAGGTCCCAGACCTCCGGAAAGCTAAGTCTCACTCCAGGCCCTCAGGGCAAGAGCACTGGAGGTTAATGAGACAGTAGGAAATCGTCTTGGTACTTTTATGGCATTTATTCTGCAGAAATAATGGGAACCAGTGGGTCCTGTGGACTAAGAGTCTCTTTTCTTCCTGAGATGACATAATCAAAGTCACCAGCATTGTGGACTGGAAGCAGCCCAATGGGCCAGCTAAGGGAGTTGGGCACATCTTTAGGTCAGTGACTACGTGGACACCGTGGGTCTGAGGAGGGGGTTGGTGATTCATCCATAGTGTGCAGGGAAAGACACAGCCCCTTCCTGACCACAGCACCATCGTGACAGGGTCTGACAACAGGACAAGCTCAGAGAGAGAGACTCAGCGGGAGGAGACAGAGGACTGGAGACCAAAAGCTGAGTTTATCGCCTCCTGGTTCCCAGCATTCTCTCTCTGTGTCCAGCCTCCTATTCTCACCTCTGGTTTTATCCAAGTCATCTCAGGCTCTTAAAACCAAATCTGATGTTAAGACCTCACCCCAGGCCAACTAAACTAGAATCTCTTGGATATTTAAAAAGTCTCCCTGGGTGATTTTAATGTGTAGGCAGGGTTGGGGACCACTGTTCTAATTCATCATCACCTTGATGTTGAAATACTATAGGAAGGAAATCAGGAAGGCTATTAGCTACCCTGAAATCTTTTCATTTGAGAACCTGCTCAGGTAAGACTTGTAGACAAATTTCAGATAAGGCTGCATCTGAAACTAAGCTGTGAGGTTTCCTTATGAATAATGCCATTTATTCATACTTTTTGAAAAGATGAAAGAGGCCTATAGCTGGAAATCAAATAGAACTCGGGCCAGACATCGTGTGTTCATTGTTGGCCATCTCAGCCTTCTTCATGCTGTGGTCCATTACTGCAGTTTAGCTAAGCCTGAGAGAGACCTACGTGGGCTGTGAATTTATGGGTAACTGTAAAATGCAGTGACTCAGAGTGTAGTCTTGGAATGGAGATGGAGATCTGAATCTCCACGCTCCAGATTGCTAACTATTTGACCTTTGGCAAATGACTTAATTTAAGACTTAGTTTTCTCACCTACAAAGTGGGAAGAATACTCTCTGTCTCAAAGATAGATTTGTTAATATGATGTCTTCCGCCAATGTCTCCATGTGTTAGTTGCTCAGTCACATCCAACTCTTCGTGACTCCATGAACTGTATGTAGCTCACCTGGCTCCTCTGTCCATGGAATTCTCCAGGCGAGGATACTGGAGTGGGTAACTGTTTCCTTCTCCAGGGGATTTTCTTGACCCAGGGACTGACCAGCTATGAAACTAGAATAAATAATAATTAAACATGTGGTGGATATAAAACACTTAAATCAAATTCCTGACCCCTTCTAGTCCTTCAACAAATGACAGTTATTGTTATTAGAACTAAAATTAATTGTGTGTCAGAATCTTGGTTCCTTGTGTTATGGGATAATGACTCAAGAATGAGAATTGAATCCATTAATACTAAAGTCTTGATTTTTCTTGAAACAATGAGCTCACTAGAGTCTCCTTGTGTTGCCAAGCTCAATGCAATCCAGGAGTACTGGTTGCTATTGGCATACCGTGAAGACGTACTTCTGGAGGAATCTTGCTGTGAGATGCAGGCCAAAAATAAAAACTCCGGGGCCACCTCTGATTTCCTTTAAAGTCACAGCGGCTCACACAAGGGGTGAAGATATCTCCACTTTCCCTTCTATCTGCTGGGGGTCAAGAGATGACCTGAAAGAGGTGTTTTTAAAATCTTGGTTAGTGTTTGTATTAAGCATGTAGGTAAAGTATGAATATCTCCAATGCGTGATTTCAATTCTTTCAATGCTTGATTTAAATTTCAATTTAAAAAATAAAGAATAAATATACTACAGAGAAAGCAAAATTCCAACATAATCTTTAGGAGTTAATTTATGTTTCCTGATTTATAGATTTATCCAAATCTATGCCCCAACCAGTAACGCTGAAAAAGCTGAAGTTGAACGGTTTTATGAAGACCTACAAGACCTTTTAGAACTAATACCCAAAAAAGATTTCCTTTTCATTATAGGGGACTGGAATGCAAAAGTAGGAAGTCAAGAAACACCTGGAGTAACAGGCAAATTTGGCCTTGGAATGCAGAATGAAGCAGGCCAAAGACTAATAGAGTTTTGCCAAGAAAATGCTCTGGTTATAGCAAACACCCTCTTCCAACAACACAAGAGAAGACTCTACACATGGACATCACCAGATGGTCAACACCGAAATCAGATTGATTATATTCCTTGCAGCCAAAGATGGAGAAGCTCTATACAGTCAACAAAGACAAGACCGGGAGCTGACTGTGGCTCAGATCATAGCTCTTGATTGCCAAATTCAGACTTAAATTGAAGAAAGTGGGCAACACCACTAGACCATTCAGGTATGACCTAAATCAAATCCCTTATGATTATACAGTGGAAATGAGAAATAGATTTAAGGGTCTAGATCTGATAGATAGAGTGCCTGATGAATTATGGAATGAGATTCGTGACATTGTACAGGAGACAGGGATCAAGACCATCCCCATGGAAAAGAAATGCAAAAAAGCAAAATGGCTGTCTGGGGAGGCCTTACAAATAGCTGTGAAAAGAAAACCCTCTTCCAACAACACAAGAGAAGACTCTACACATGGACATCACCAGATGGTCAACACCGAAATCAGATTGATTATATTCCTTGCAGCCAAAGATGGAGAAGCTCTATACAGTCAACAAAGACAAGACCGGGAGCTGACTGTGGCTCAGATCATGAGCTCCTGATTGCCAAATTCAGACTTAAATTGAAGAAAGTGGTCAACACCACTAGACCATTCAGTATGACCTAAATCAAATCCCTTATGATTATGCAGTGGAAGTGAGAAATAGATTTCAGGGCCTAGATCTGATAGACAGAGTGCCTGATGAACTATGGAATGAGGTTCGTGACATTGTACAGGAGACAGGGATCAAGACCATCCCCATGGCAGGAGACATAAGAGACACAGATTCAGTCCCTGGGTCAGGAAAATCCCCTGGAGAAGGGCATGGCAACCCACTCCAGTATTCTCACCAGGAGAATCCCATTGACAGAGAAGGCTGGCAGGCTATAGTCCATGGGGTCACAAGGAATTGTATATGACTGAAGTGACTTAGCACACGTGCATTAGTTAATAGAAGATGTTTTCTGTCATCTACCAGCTTAAAAATAACACTTTCCTTTTATTTGCTATACAGTTTCATATAGCAAAGATTGATTGTAGAAAGCTAGATAGCACATAAATTCCTGTAGTTAAATTGGTGAGCAATGTAATAACACTGCTGCTGCTAAGTCACTTCAGTTGTCCGACTCTGTGCCACCTCACAGATGGCAGCCCACCAGGTTCCGCCGTCCCTGGGATTCTCCAGGCAAGAACACTGGAGTGGGTTGCCATTTCCTTCTCCAGTGCATGAAAGTGAAAAGTGAAAGTGAAGTCGATCAGTCGTATCTGACTCTTCACGACCCCATGGACTGCAGCCTACCAGGCTCCTCCATCCATGGGATTTTCCAGGCAAGAGTACACTGAGGTTTATGTAGAAATAAGGGAACATAAGGTCTGGGGTAAGAATGCTATCTTCCAGGCATTTTAGAGTGCAAATGTAAGTCTCTGTGATGCCTCAGAATCTTATCACCAGTGTCTAGATACAGTGGATTCTTGATATTTGTAGAAGCTATATGTTCTATAAAGTTGTGGTAACCATCAGATCAGCTCCTAGGGGGTACGCATATCTCACAGAGTGTATAATTTTCAATCCTAAAAACAACTCACCCTAGTAGATTCGATTCTCTTTATTTTACAAAAGAGAAAATAAAGTTCAGGATGTTAAGTGATTTGCTTGGGGCTGCCGCACTAATAGGTGGCAGAGTTAGAATTCAAACCTGCTGACCCCATTGCTGGAGCTTCACCACTGCTCCCGTGATCTCCATCCTCTGGTCGTGTCTGTGTTACAGTGAAGCAAGAAACCAGAGTGTCTCCTTGCCTAACCGCAGCTGGAAATGAATACTTTGGATAGCTCAATTTTTTTTTTTCCCTGCTCTGAGCATGTTCATGAATTATCACAAAAGTGATTTTTAGAGTGATATTGATTTGGGGGTTATAAATTTTAGAAATTAGCTGAATTCACAATTATGGAACCTGTGAAGAGTGAGATTTGAATGTATGAGAATATAATTGCCCACATACCCACACATACAATCAGTCATATGCCATTCTTGGAGGGGCAGAACTGAGGGGAAAGGCGGTATCAGTAAGGTACCAGATATTGACCTTTTTTCACTCTGTCCTAAATTGGAAGCTAGTGAGATTCTTTGATTGTTTTTAGATTTTGGCTTATGTTCTTGATCTTGTCTATGTGGCTGGTTGACTTTTTGTGGATCAAAATGAATCAATCCATTGGCTAACAGGCACAGAATCTGAATCATATAAACATCTAATCATTTACTTTTCTGTGGTCTAGCCTCACATCTCAAATTAAGCAATTGTTGGTAGAGTTGCTAAGTCATATTGATGCAATTTGAATCACAAAGCATAGAAGAGTTTCACTAGCTATTATGTCCTTGCTTTTCTCATTTTTTCATTTCAACTCATCAAAGGTCTCTATGAGATGATTCCAGTTATTTCCACAGTTCAGTTTGAGGAATGAGGTAATGACATTTGGCAGAAACATTAAAGCTATACTAACTTCATACAAGTGCTAACATTCAGAATATTATTCCAGACAGCTTGGACCTACAAGGCAACTGGAAGAACACAACAAATCACAAGATTGGAGTAGGTGAAATTTCTCCAAGTGGAAAATCATTTGGGTATAAAATCTATTGTCTTAGGTTTTTTTCCTCAGTCTGCACCCCTCTCTTTAGAAAAGAGAATTATTTTGGAGTTAGCCTTTTTCACTCTTGATTTTTTCTAGATGATGCTGTGTCATTTGTTTATAATATGAATATTTTAATTTTTTAGACTACTTGATTGAATTTTCTTTACCTTAATGTAGTGTTTATCATATTTTGAGTAAGAATTTTTAAATTTTATCTAATAATAAACATTTAAAAATAAATTTATGTTTGCATTTTATGCTTTGTAATAGGCTAATACTTTTTTGGATTTTAAATGTATCAGACATTTAATTTCTGGTTTGTTTATGAAATCTGTGTATTTTAAAATAAAATGCAACTATTTAAAAACTACCAGAATTTTTATTTTGTTTATTATACTGCAATATCAATTTGAATAGGAATATTTGCTTAGGACTGTTGACTACTGCCAACTCTGGAACTTTTGTTCAGTATTTAAATAAAAATCATTATATTAAGGACTTTGGAGATACTTCTGCACAATTGAATTACAAAATAAGATGTGTTTGAGGAGTAGAATGAATCATTTATTGAATGAGTGGATGAATAAGTGACTTTGTTGGCTTGCTACTTTAAAAATGGAACTGTTTCCATGGAAGTCATGGTAAATAGAAGTGACTTTTTTAACTTGCAGACTGACTACTTAATAATTTGATGTAATAGTAAGAATGTATTTAGTATTCAAAGAGATATTTCTAGGCATTAGAGATCTGGACATAATGTACTGTCTTTGGCCTCTAGAGACTTCTATAAAGACCAGTAAGAGGTCTGCACAAATTGCATTGTACAGTGTATCAAGTCCTCTGCTGGTGTCACAAAGAAATATACCTGCCATGAGCTATGTGCGTGTGCATGCATGCTCAGTCATGTCTGACTCTTTGTGACCCCATGGACTGTAGCCCGCCAGGCTCCTCTCCCCATGGGAGTTTCCAGGCAAGAATACTGGAGTGGGTTGCCATTTCCTTCTCCTGGCAATCCTCCCAATACAGGATCAAACCCATGTCTCCTGGGTCTCTGCATTGCAGGCAGATTCTATACCACTTGAGCCATTGGGGAAGTGCTGCCATGAGTTACAGTGGCAGCTAGAAACCTAAGTAAAGTTTTACAGAAGAGACCTGAAAATTCATGAGGCATGGAATGGAGAGAGAATGCTCAGAAGATACAGAGGAAAGAGACATCATGCATCTCTATTTAGCCACATGTTTTCTATAGATTGGTCCAGACCACACAGAAGGAATGTGACACTGGATGAGCAACAGCCTAGAATCAATTTCGATTTGTTCCTTTGTCCTTTCTCTCTCTTTGAAGAATGGATTTTATGCTTTGCTTGAGCAATGTAGAAGACGCCAAACCACAGAACCCAAGGTTCTCTTGTTTGTGGTCCAGTTACAAGAAGGGCTAGCTTCTTTCTTTCAGCCCCTATCTTAATTAATTGTCCCAGATTGGATCAGGTGGACAAGCCAGCCCCAACCAACAGTGGTGAGTGTACAAGCATGACTCATGGGAGATCACTGTATGGACATGTTAACTGAGGTCACAAGAATGATTGCTGTGTTTAGAGTATAGATGTTGGGCTGACAACACAATGATTCACTGACACACTAATATAACTCCATGCCTCTGATACCTAGCTATTAATTCCCATTTGCATAGACTACTTAAATACTTATATATATAATAAAATATATTATAATAGGAACATTGTACACTGTTTATATAAAGCAGGAGTATTTTTTAGTAATAGCAAAAGGATACCTTGCCTGTGAAGACCAGGGTATTATCCCAGTCTTTCTACTCCAGACTTTACAGGAAATTCCCCACCAAATTACAGAAAACCATTCTCAGACAAAACTTTTTATAATCCTGTCATCAATTAGTTTTCAAACAGCAAGGATCCTCTTCTTATTCTGTATAAAACCATATGCTTTTATTGGAATAAGGAGCCAGAAATAGAAATTCATTCCAACCCATGATTCCAGTCTTTCCTATAACAAAAACATTGAAAATAAGCTTTATATTTTACCATAAGAACCAAAGTAACACAGACATTTCTTTTAAGAATTTCTAGTGCAACGTGGTGTGGCCAAGCTGCAATGTTCAGTTAAATCTTATGTATTGTTTTAAATTGCCACCTCAGAGTCCACAGTAATTAGTCACATTTTTATAAAGTATCTTTTCTTATCAAATATGATTATCTTTTCTGTCACTGGCTACTAGACTGTGGACATGAAATCAGTAGACTCCTGTTCATTGCTGTATCCTCCATTATTTGAACAGTGCCAGACATACAGTAAGTGCTCAGTATTCCTAAAAAGTGCATGAAAAATTTATAGGAATTAAAGTATCATTATAAGTGATATTATTACAAAACTTAAAGTATTTAGTTCCTTTCTAAAACATCACTATGGTATTTGCTTCTGATTTTGTTTGGATCTATAATTTAAGCCCTTCATTCCACCCTAAGTAAGAGAAGGTCATGTCAAAGAGAAATCATTATTGCAATTCTCAGGCCCAGCAATGGAACCTTAGTGTTAGGAGTGTGTGTGTGTGTGAGTTGCTCAGCTGTGTCTGACTCTTTGCAACTCCATGGACTGTAGCTCTCCAGGTTCCTTTGTCCATGGATTCTTGTCCAGCCAAGAATACTGGAGTGGGTAGACAATCTCTTCTCCAGGGGATCTTCCTGATCCAGGGATTAAACCCAGGTCTCCTGCATTGCAGGCAGATTCTTTACCATCTGAACCACCAGGAATGCCCAGTGATAGGGGTAAATGGTTACAGTGAGAGAAATGTAAAGGTGAAAGAGAAGTTATTCTCTTATTTGTTTTTTTATTTCTTTTCCTGAGGATAAAATTTAGGATCAGAAAAATCTTTGCTTGAGAAAGGCCTACATATTTGGAGAACTGAAGGACTCGAGGTTGAGAAAAGAGGGTAAGGCTCAGAATGAGGCTGAGATCTAATAGAAGACACTTGATAGGTATTTGCTGCTTTGCATAAATATGCCTCCTACAGCCTGGGTTGGCCTGGGTTGTAAGAGAGTAAGTACCAGGAGGGTTAGCCTGAGATTTCTACATAGTCCAGGCTTTTTCACCAGCATTGATAATCAAGTAGGCATTTGTAACTGAAGTGAAAATGAAAGTGTCATTCACTTATTCATGTCTGACTCTTGGCAACCCCATTGGCTGCAGCCCTCCAGGCTCCTCTGTCCATGGAATTCTCCAGGCAAGAATACTGGAGTGTGTTGCCACGCCCTTGGGTACTTTGATATAAAGAATGCCTATTTGACTGATTAGAACTCTGATATCTTATGGATACCTAAATATCAGACCAGGAATCTGGCTGATCTGTGCAAACAGTGGAGTCAAGGGAGAAATTAAAGCAATGTCTGATGTCAGCTCTCTGGTCCAAATTATTGGCTAATAATTTACCAAGTTGCTCCTGGGCTGAAAGAACTAATTTCCTCATCCATTCTGAACCCTTTCATAGTCTATTTACTGCATGCCAACCTGGGCTTTGCCTTGAGAATACCAAGAAAAACAATACTTACATCTTATCTTTCAAAGAATCATAATCTAGATAGAAAGAAAGTCATGTACAACCAACCTCACTTAGATGTGATCAGTAAATATTGTAATGAAGACAAAGAGCTCTAAGAACCTACATGAAGGAGAAAATAATGTTGCATGGGAAAAAGTGGGAATCAGGAAGGGTGAATTAATGCACATGCTTAACTTTCCGTCAGCTTGTAAAGAATGCACAAGATGAAAATATTAATAGTTCTAACTTCTGTTGTATTCTTCTTGACTTATGTGTGGTTCTTTCGCTAGATGTTTTGAGGATGCCAGGGCAGGAGTGTGTAAAAGCAGATTCCTGTTGAATCTGACCACCTGATCCTGTTAGGTCTCAACAGGACCCATTGAATTGAAATGAGATTTGAATTTCAGAACTCACAGCAATTCCTCATGCCCCTGCCCCTCCCAAATGTGGCTCAGATATCAGAGGTTTATGGGTGGGTTTATGGGTCCAAACTCTTATACTTCCCCAGTACAGCCTCTTTCAATTCATGATAATCAAAGAGACTAGAGTGGGAGGGAATGGGAGGGACAACCCAAGACTGGGGATGGAGGCACTGCTGCTTCGTGGAGTCAGGGCCACATTGGGGCAGCTGCAGGTCATTCAGTTGACTATTAGTGTTAACTTCTGTTTGTATCCAGTGTAAGTGAACAATAGTGTGATGGTGATATTTAGGACATAACTTTGCAGTCTCCTCCCAAGTAAGTTGGTAGATCCATCTCTCCCTCCAATGAGAGGACGGGCACCACATTATAGTGCCTCCTACTTTTGTGACAAGTGAAGCCTCAGAAAACAGAAAAACAACAATATGACTGAATTAAAAGTGAATACATAAGTCAATAGATATTTATACCCAGTCAAAGCACTGGAGAAAATCAATCTTTAGGCATATTTTGAAGTTCCTTTTATATGCGATATTTGCATTTTGTTGACTGAGTTGATCTCCCAATTCCACTCTCCCATCCCAGCATGGAAGTAGAGAGGGTATAAAAGATAACAGGGCTTCTCTGGAGGCTTAGTGGTAAAGAATCAGCCTTCCATTGAAGGATACATGAGTTCTATTCCAGGTTGGGAAGATTCCACCTGCTGCGTAACAACTAAGCTGATGGGCCATGACTACTGAGCTTGTGCTTCAGAGCCTGGGAAGCGCAGCCACTGAGCCCATGTGCCCTAGAGCCTATGCTTTGCAGCAAGAAAAGCCTGCTTATTGCAACTAGAGAGCAGCCCCACTCTCTGCAACTAGAGAAAAGCCCACGCAGCAACCAAAACCCAGCACAACCCCAAATAAGTAAATGGATAAAATTATTAAAAGACGAACCACTTGCAGGATGTGCTCTGAGGCGTCAGCAAGATGACAGGCACTTTAGTCTGAAAAAGCCCTTTTCTTATTGCAGAAACTGTGTGTGCTGTGATTCTGCTTTTGCCTGTTAATAACATGTCCACACGGATGTGTAGTGGTGAGACTGATGATGTGGCAGAACTAACTTTGTGACCTGCAGAGGCAGGGCCCCTATCAGGAACACAGGTCACGTTGGGGAGAACCTCCTTTCTAGGAGAAACCCTGGGGGCTCAGTGAGTCCTCAGAGGCATGGATCACATTGCCCTTGCCATTTTTTTCCTCTCGGACAGAGAAACACAAGTCCAGTTTTGGAGGGACTGAGTGAAGTTGATAAACAGGCAGTGGAAACTTGACTTTGCAGCTCTGTACGGTGCTATGCCTGCTGTGGGCGAAGTTTGCTTTGGCCATTTACAGGAACAATTGAATTTAGAGGAAAAAGGTCTATTTCACATCTTACATCTGGCTCTGTTAAATCATTAACATAAAAGCAGATGCCCCTGAATACTTTCCTTGAATTTTATGAACACAAGCAACAAATCAGAACCATTAGAGCTGGACTTATGTAACATCCATTCACTCATCTATTTATTCAATAAATATTAAACATTCCCTATGAGTTAAAATGTGCTGTTTCCTGGGGCTGTAAGAACAGAACATAGAAGGAAGGACCCTGGCTTGCACAGGAATGATTGTGAGACATCATACAAATGATGGTTGTGCATGCCTGAATGCATGCTTCATTGCTCAGTTGTGCCCGAGTCTTTGTGAGCCTGTGGACTGTAGTTTGCCAGGCTCCTCTGTCCATGCGATTCTCTAGGCAAGAACACAGGAGTGAGTTGCATTTTCCTCCTCCAGGAGATCTTCCCAATCCAGGGATCCAGAGATGTGTCTCCTGTATTGGCAGGCGGATTCTTTATCACTGAGGCACCTGGGAAGCCCAGAGGTGATGGCTAGGAGATACTTACTGGATACTATAGAGATGAAAATAGTAACAGTGAAGAGAAAGGCAGAGAAAGCAAAAGCACTCCAGGCAGAGGACCTGGTAAACAATCTGAGTGGGAAAGGGCATGGGGAATGGAAACTTGGCAGACTACAATCCATGGGGCTGCAAAAGAACAGGACTTAGTGACTGAGTAATGATGACAACTATTGTATGTAATATATATATGCAATGCCTATCATAGTACCTGGCATAGGGAAGATGTTGAAAATACCTTGAATAAATGAACGTGAGACTTATTACCAAACTCTAGTGTATCATTCTGTTGCTGATTGGGAATCATGACATATGAAAGTATGCAGCTGTTCCTTGCCACTTTTCCAACCACTGGGAGGGAGTGTTTTGTAGATGTAACAGCCTCAGGCTACAGCTGATGCCAGGAGGCTACAAGTTTCTAGCTTTGGTTCATTTCTGCCACTCAGTCCTCATCAGGTCACTCATTTCTTCATTTTCCCATTGGTTAATTAGGTGATAGATGAAGAATATTCCTTAAGAGCTTAAGTAACCAATTCTTTCTGGATTTGTGATGGCAAAATACTCCATAAAGAACTAGAGGGAAAAATGTATTTTTTTAAAGTTCTGTTTTAGTCAATTTTTGGGTACAATCACCTTTGTTATAAAAATGATAAATTTTTTTTGAGAGTTTTAAGTATATGTTCTATATTAAAGAAATTTCAATGTGTGTGTGGAAAGTATTTCCCATAAGTTTTTAATAATATAAAAAGTTTAATTGATACTGTAAAATAATTTCCTGTTTCTAGGGCTTTACGGAGAAGGCAATGGCAACCCACTCCAGTACTCTTGCCTGGAAAATCCCATGGATGGAGGAGCCTGGTGGGCTGCAGTCCATGGGGTCGCTAAGAGTCAGACACGACTGAGCAACTTCAGTTTCACTTTTCACTGTCATGCATTGGAGAAGGAAATGGCAACCCACTCCAGTGTTCTTGCCTGGAGAATCCCAGGGACGGGGGAACCTGGTGGGCTGCCGTCTATGGGGTCGCACAGAGTCGGACACGACTGAAGCGACTTAGCAGCAGTAGCAGCAGGGCTTTAAGGGAACACTTGAATATGACTCATATTGCTGAAGCAAAAAGAAAAATGTGTCTTAGAAAACTAGACAGTTCCTCAAGTCTTTCAACTGCTGTTTCTTGTTTTCTTGCTCGTATAGTTTATAAATATATGTGTGTACAAATGTAGAAGATAGAAAGCTTAGGCACTTTGAAATTTTATATTTACAACTTTTCCATTTTTATTTTTGAATATTTTTCACTTTTTACTGACCAAATGCCTCATAATGTTATCTATATGAAAGATACATTTTACTCTTGCTTCTTGATGCTTAAGAATAAAGAAATTGAAGTGATATTTTGGCCTCTGTGTGAACGCCTAATGTAGTCAGATGTGTCTGTCTCATATTTAACTGTATTTACAAATCATGGCTTCCTGGTGAAGTCAATTTCTTAAAATGTTTTCAGTTGCCTACATGTTTTAATGTCACAGGTGAGATTCAAATCTGTGTGTATGTGTGTTACGTTGCTCAGTCAATTGTCTTCAACTGGGAAATACCTGAAACAGAGACATGGAAGCTGTTTTCACATTAAAAATAATTGCTCTTAATCAGGCCACTTTTCCCCCCAGAAAGTATGGTTTTTAGAGTAGACTCTATTGATTCTTGAAGATACTTGAAAAAAAAATATATTTTAGCCTTAGGGATGATCTTTATTCACTTGGACACTGTACAAATATTATAATTTTACTTTTGTTGCAAAAAGTATAAAAGTAATCTTTATATAGTAATCCATCTGTTACTGCAAATCTTTTGAAATCTCTGCAAATGGCTCTAAATGAGGGTAAATGAATAAATAGGAGGGGGGCTATGGGGCAGAGGGAGGCTGGGCCAATCCTTAGGGACTCAGCAGCCCAGATTCTTAGCTAGAAATCTCCATTCCTTCCTGTTAGCACCCCCACCTCAACAGGTTCTCAGGGCCAAGGGCCCAGCAGAAGAGGGGGCAGACAAGAGGAGGTGTGTGATCAGGCATGGAGAGAAGTTGAGGAGGCCATGGGCCCATCCCCACCCTAGACTTCCTCCTGGAAGGGAGAGGGGCTGGCAGGTACAGGGCAAGGCGGCTGGACAGATGGCCCTGTGAGGGTGATGGAGGGTCCTTGGTTCTGTGCCACTGGGTGGCAGCTAAACCTGAACTGCAGGAGGGCTCAAGAAGATAGGGTAAGGGCCCCCCAAAGGAGAGGCAAACACTTGGCCCATGGTAGAGGGGGCTATGCTCCTTTCCCTGGCTCTCCCAGTACAGAACAGGTGTTGGTGCAGGAGCGGGATTGCAGTCAGAAGTGTGCAGTGAGGAAAGGCTGGGGGAAGCCAGGGGTCTGCGGCTCTCAAACTATGAGGGAGTGGGGCAGGGAGAGGTCCCCAGACAGCCCCCAGGTCAGACAGTCTGTGTCCAAGCCAGAAAGGCATGCCCCTGTCAGTCAGAGGTTGAGAACAGGTGCTTCTAAGAGGCCACAGACACCTTCATTCTCGACCAGGTTGTAGATGTAATCGTGGTCTCCAGGGGGTGGAGAAAGGCAGCAGAGGGTTGCAAACACTTCTGAGGACATCAGCTCTTCCAAGAGCTCTGAGCTCATGCATTCTTGAGGGGGATCAAAGATTTCTGACAGCTCTTTCAGTTCAGTTCAGTCGCGCAGTCGTGTCCAACACTTTGCGACCCCATGGACTTGCAGCACGCCAGGCCTCCCTGTCCATCACCAACTCCCAGAGTTCACTCAAACTCATGTCCATCGAATCGGTGATGCCATCCAGCCATCTCATCCTCTGTCATCCCCTTCTCCTCCTGCCCCCAATCCCTCCCAGCATCAAAGTCTTTTCCAATGAGTCAACTTTTCGCATGAGGTGGCCAAAATATTGGAGTTTCAGCTTCAGCAGCAGTCCTTCCAATGAACACCCAGGACTGATCTCCTTTAGGATGGACTGGTTGGATCTCCTTGAAGTCCAAGGGACTCTCAAGAGTCTTCTCCAGCACTACAGTTCAAAAGCATCAATTCTTCGACAGCTTTTTGGGAAGTTCCAAAACACCTGTGGGGTCTGCAGTGATGGACTCAAAGGAGGTAGAAGGGTTGGGTCCAGATGAACTGCTGTTGCTGCTGCTGCTGCTGTCCAACAGGGCAGAGGACTGCAGTGGCCGGGTGTCCAGCGCTGCCAGGCCCAGCGGGAAGGAGCTGAGCTCACCACTGTCCTTGCTCTTGGTCGCATGGCCACCACTCCCTGGGATTCAGCTGCTGGACCAGACACCCCCTGGGCCTCAGTGCTGCTGGGGACAGGGTTGGGGGTGGTCGCTTGGGAACTGCTTGGGCGTGAGGCATCCTGGGGCTGGGCCAAGGCAGGCTTGGGCAGAGGCAGAGGGGTAGAGAATATTTTTTAATGAAGCCCAAATACGTTTTATACAAACATGAAAGAAATATTTCTAAGATCTAGTCTTTATTGTCTAACTATAAGAAATCAAACAAGTCATTTATTTTCTTTTGTTTAGTTTGTTCTAAAAGTTGAGTTTGTTAGATTCTTTTTTAAAAATAAATCTATTTATTTTAATTGGAGGCTAATTACTTTACAATATTGTACTGGTTTTACCATACATCAACATGAATCTGCTACGGGTGTACACATGTTCCCCATCCTGAATGCCCCTCCCTCTCCCCTCCCCATACCATCCCTCTGGGTCATCCCAGTGCACCAGCCCCAAGCATCCTGTATCCTATACTGAACCTAGACTGGTGATTCATTTCTTATATGATACTATACATGTTTCAATGACATTCTCCCAAATCATCCCACCCTCTCCCTCTCCCACAGAATCCAAAAGACTGCTCTATACATCTGTGTCTATTTTGCTGTCTCGCATACAGGGTTATTGTTACCACCTTTCTAAATTCCATATATATGCATTAGTATTCTTAACGTGTTTTCAAATTGTCTGTGGAATTACTGAGAGGAAAGAAACATCTCTTTGTATTTATTCCTAGGTATGCATAATTCCATGATGGAATTTATTAACCTGTATTTCCTTCCATTCTCCAAGGGGAAAAAAATGTAGCTTTCTAAATTTCATTGAGGATATTTTAGCTCCTTAATGTTGCATTTTAAAAGCTTTTTAAAAAAATATAATTGTCATCTTAAGATATGTAATTTTGAATCTTTAAAATACACTGCAATGTACATGTTCATAATCTTATTTTAATACAAAAAATGAAAGATTGGAGTGATTAAACCATTTTTTCCAAAGTCAAAGCCAATAAAATTAAGTAAGATTTAAACTGAGGTTTGTGTTTAACCAATGTTTTTTATATTTAGAAGTTCTATTTCCTTCTTTATTGGGCTTTATGAGTCAGAAATATAAGGATATGATTAGCAGATGGTCTCTTGAGAAATCTGTATGCAGGTCAGGAAGCAACAGTTAGAACTGGACATGGAACAACAGACTGGTTCCAAATAGGAAAAGGAGTACGTCAAGGCTGTATATTGTCACTCTGCTTATTTAACTTCTATGCAGAGTACATCATGAGAAACGCTGGGCTGGAAGAAGCACAAGCTGGAATCAAGATTGCCGAGAGAAATATCAATCACCTCAGACATGCAGATGACATCACCGTCATGGCAGAAAGTGAAAAGAAACTAAAAAGCCACTTGATGAAAGTGAAAGAGGAGAGTGAAAAGGTTGGCATAAGGCTCAACATTCAGAAAACGAAGATCATGGCATCTGGTCCCATCACTTCATGGGAAATAGATGGGGAGACAGTGGAAACAGTGTCAGACTTTATTTTTTTGGGCTCCAAAATCACTGCAGATGGTGACTACAGCCATGAAATTAAAGGATGCTTACTCCTTGAAAGAAAAGTTATGACCAACCTAGATAGTATATTCAAAAGCAGAGACATTACTTTGCCGACTAAGGTCCATCTAGTCAAGGCTATGGTTTTTCTAGTAGTCATGTATGGATGTGAGAGTTGGACTGTGAAGAAGGCAGAGCACCAAAGAATTGATGCTTTTGAACTGTGGTGTTGGAGAAGACTCTTGAGAGTCCCTTGGACTGCAAGGAGGTCCAACCAGTCCATTCTGAAGGAGATCCACCCTGGGATTTCTTTGGAAGGAATGATGCTAAAGCTGAAACTCCAGTACTTTGGCCACTTCATGTGAAGAGTTGACTCATTGGAAAAGACTCTGCTGCTGGGAGGGATTGGGAGCAGGAGGAGAAGGGGACGACAGAGGGTGAGATGGCTG
The DNA here is from genome assembly GCA_006408695.1 of Aepyceros melampus. NCBI lineage: Eukaryota > Metazoa > Chordata > Mammalia > Artiodactyla > Bovidae > Aepyceros > Aepyceros melampus. The sequence continues at coordinate 726,153 of SJXQ01003992.1, forward strand.
GATGGCATCACAGACTCAATGGACATGAGTCTGCGTGAACTAGGGAGTTGGTGATGGGAGGGAGGCCTGGCGTGCTGCGATTCATGGGGTCACAAAGAGTCAGACACGACTGAGCGACTGAACTTGAACTTGATGCTAAGAGGGCATCTATCAGTGTGTCTTATTTATGTAAAGAATGATTAACTCTGTGCTGTGTTTGGTCCTTAGTGTACTCTGAGAAATTTATTGTAGTTATAAGTTTATGGATGATCTATAGCTCAGCTTAGTGGAATATGAAAACCTCATCTCTTCTCTTCGGAAGATTCATTGTAAACATAGAAAATTATTTTATTTATCTTTGCTGCAATAAAAAGAATAATTATTCTAGATCAAAAACTCCAAGAAAGCAGGGCTAGAATCGGTTTTACTTGCTTGTAGGATGCTTTTAAGTATTAATGCTAATAAAGGACAATGAGGTGGATCTTTGTTACTTGTTTAGTCCATACAGCATCTAAACTATTTTCTGCTTGGGAGAGCCTTCTCTTTTTGAGTGGAATAAAGATGATCTTGCCTAGAAAAAGCTGAAAATGCTAGATATTCACTTTATTTTGTAGCTTCATCATCACACAAAAGCCATCAAAGGATGGCTACACCAAGGGATGTAGAGGGCAAAGAGAGAAGTAACTCTTTTTCTCAAAAGAGACATTAGAAATGATTATCAGGTTAAATTTCTAATATGGAGGTGCTGGTCATATTAGCATGTGGAATACAACTGTATTCCTGGCAGAGAAATTAGAGCAGTGAAAATTGTAGGATCTATTGCTTAGTGGAAGGTAAAGTTTTTCTCATTGGCCCAGACCTGTAGCATATTATTATTATTTATTTATCATTTATTTATTCTGATTGGGAGAAAATGTTTATAGTACAAATAAAAAGGACCATTTTCTAGATTAACTTTGGACTAATTCTCTAGAAGAATTTCTACATATCAATAAAGAAAAGGCCAACAACCTAAAGGAAAAATGACCTAAGGGCATATAGGGACAATTTACAGGCAAGGAGACGCAAACAAGTGTATTAAAACGTAAGAAAAGTGAGATTATCTTTCACATCCTCTAGAATGGTAAATGGCTTCCTGGGGGTGGTGCTAGTGGTAAAGAACCTGCCTGCCAATGCAGAAGAATAAGAGACCCGGGTACCATCCCTGGGTTGGGAAGATGCCCTGGAGGAGGGCATGGCTACCCATTCCAGTATTCTTGCCTAGAGAATCCGACGGACAGAAGAGCCTGGTGGGCTACAGTCCATAGGGTCACAAAGAGTCAAGCACAACTGAAATGACTTAGCATGCACACAGAATGGTAAATATTACATTGTCAGGTAACCCTAGGAGTTGTTGAGGATGTAAGAAAGGGGCTTGGTTAACATTACAACTGAGAGTATGGATTAATGTAACACAATTGGAGAGCCATTAATCAATATCTAATAAAATTAAAGATGAACATACCTTCCATTCAGCAAGGGCATCTCCCCAGGTATATCTACCCTGGAGAACTCTCAAATGTGGCAAAGAGAGACATGCCAAAAATATTCATACAATGCTTTTGCAATAGCAGAAAATGGAAATAATCTAATTGTTCATCAGTCTAAGAACTAAGTAAGCTGAAGTTTATTATTATAGTAGAACACGACACAAAAAATGAAGCGAGTAAACAAGATCTAAAGCTGAAGCTCCAGTACTTTGGCCACTTCATGCGAAGAGTTGACTCATTGGAAAAGACTCTGATGCTGGGAGGGATTGGGGGCAGGAGGAGAAGGGGACGACCAAGGATGAGATGGCTGGATGGCAATACTGACTCGATGGACGTGAGTCTGAGTGAACTCCCGAAGTTGGTGATGGACAGGGAGGCCTGGCGTGCTGCGATTCATGGGGTCGCAAAGAGTCAGACATGACTGAGTGACTGAACTGAAACTGAAACAAGATCTACATGGCCTTCCCTTTTGGCTCGGCCTGTGGTAAAGAATCGGCCTGCAGTGCGGGATACCTGGTTTGATCCCTGGGTTGGGAAGATCCCCTGGAGAAGGGAAAGGCTATCTACTTCAGTATTCGGCCTGGAGAATTCCATGGACTGTATAGTCCACGGGGTCATAAAGAGTAGGACATGATTGAGTGACTTTCACTTTCACATGTGGGCAACATGGATAAATACCCAACATACTGTGTTTTAAATATGTCACAAAGCTTAGTTTTATATAAAGTTTAAAAACACTAGGATTAGCTGTTCATAGATCCATGTATATACAGTCAATGTATAAAATATATCAACTTCAGAATATTGGCTAATTTAGGGGAGGAAATGAGGAGAGTCATGGGGGAATTATTTTTTCTTTAAAATAAAAAGAAATCAGAAAAATGATAAAACTTTAATATCTGTTTAAACTTGATTGTGGGTACCCAGATGTCTGTTGTATTACTTTTCTATCTCAAATACCTCAAATTTGAAATTGAGGAAAAATCTGCTTTAGGTACTTTGAATTAATGGAGAAGCATTAGCTTCATTATTAAAATAACTCAAAAGTCTGTCTATTCCTGCTGCTGCTGCTGCTAAGTCACTTCAGTCGTGTCCAACTCTGTGCGACCTCGTAGACGGCAGCCCACCAGGCTCCCCTGTCCCTGAGATTCTCCAGGCAAGAACACTGGAGTGGGTTGCCATTTCCTTCTCCAATGCATGAAAGTGAAAAGTGAAAGTGAAGTAGCTTAGCCTTGCCCGACTCTTAGAGACCCCATGGATTGCAGCCCACCATGCTCCTCTGTCCATTGGATTCTCCAGGCAAGAGTACTGGAGTGGGGTGTCATTGCCTTCTCCATCTAGACAGTTAGAATTTTATTCTTACAGTTTTGCTTTTATCTATTCTCTAATTGAAAGATCGCATTTGTTAAATACATGGTGATTTTAGAATATAAATGTTTATATTTTTATGTTTAAAAATACATATACTGATATACATATCATATATGCATATATATGTTGTTTGCTTCATATAGTAGACAGAACTGATTATTTTAAAGAAAGCTGAGTACTTCATCTCTTTGAGGCTTAGCTTTATTTTGTTCTTCTCAAACTTTCTGCACCCAGCTTGAGAAAAGATGCACGTTTACTCAATATGTTGTTTAACTTATTGGAGAGGCACTGTTCTTATATATAATATTTGAACACTCTTAATTTATCTAGAAGTTTGTAAGCATTAGATACATCATGTATGTGGAAATTATTTTTAAACTCTAAAAAGCAATTAAAAATAGATGTTAGCATTTTCTTTAATTTCTACTTCAATGCCTCTGGGCTGAAAACTAAGAAATTCTCATACATTTCTATATTTATTTATTGCATGCCTACTAGGGGCTTCCCCAGTGCCTCAGCGGTAAAGAATCTGCCGTAATGTCGGAGACATAGGTTTGATCCCTGGGTCAAGAAGACTCCCTGGAGAAGGAAATGGCAACCCACCACAGTATTCTTGCCTGGGAAATCCCAGGACAGAGGAGCTTGATGGGCTATAGCCCATGGAATCTCAAAAAAGATGGAAATGACTTAGTGGCTAAACAAGAACAACAGTACACAAAGTACAAAATTAATTGTTGTCATTATATCAGCTTTTTTTTTAAAGTAGCATTTACTCAATATCTTTGTAGAAAGACGTGATAGTGACCCAAGAAGGGAAATTATCCTGTGAACCTATGAAGTATTTGATGGCAACATAAAACTCAGATCCTGCTTTTGTAACATAAATTCAAAAATGTAAAGATTTCCTAGCAAACTGCAAAGTGAAAAAAAAGGTTATTTTAATAATAGTATGTCTTTTTAGGGTGGGTCTTTTGGTGAAAAATTATCTTATTTTTAATAGAAAATATCTATATTTTGGTTTTCATTTTTTGAGGATATTTCTGCCTTTTTTTTTTTAATCTTTCATCATTTACAAAATGCCACTTCATTATCTTCTAAATTCCATAGTGTCATTGGAAAGTTAACTGTTAGTCTTGCTGTTGCTCTTCTGGAAATAATGTTTTTTTTTTTTTCTTCTCTGCTTGCTTTTAAGTTTTTTTCTGCCTTGGAATTTCAGCAGTTTGTTTTGAGCCATGATGTGTTTGTGCTTATTTGCTGTAGGCTTACTGGCTTCTTAAATCTTTGTGTGGCTATCTTTTATGCATTTTGCAGAAGTTTTGGCTATTACTTCTTAAATATTACTTTTGACTCAATTTATCCAATCCTTCTATTTTTGAACTTCAGTTTACATGTACATTAGAGGTTTTGAGTGTCTTACTTGTTTCTTATGCCCTTTAGATTTGTTTGTTTTGTTTTTTGGTCTCTCTGTCCCTCAAATTGCATATTTTCTATTGACCTACCTTTGAGTTCAGTAATCCTACCTTTTGCTGTGTCTACTTTGCTGTTAAGCACTTCTCACCAGGTCTTAATTTCTGATATTATATATTTTAGATCCAGAATGTCCATTCAGTGATGTTATTTCTTCCAGAGATAGTGTCTCCTTTACTCTGTTAGGCAGACAATAGGATAAACCATTATATCAATCCAGTCCAGGATTGCAGTGGTTGGTTTTGGTTGCAGTTTTAGGAAGATCTACCGATTTCTGTTTTGACGTTCTTCCTTGGGCATTGCCCTCCAAGTTTGTGACTGAGAATCTGGAAAATCTCTATATTTTCAGCCCTGAGAAACTTAGAGATTAAGTGTGCCTTTCAGATTTTTTTGAGCCTGATTCTTTGAGTTCCTATCACAAGTTTCAAAATCAGGCAAAGATCCTGAGGGGGAGACCAGTGGAGTGTTTGAGGAAAGCTTTCTCTCTCTAGTAGACATATTTTACTTTGTTTCCAGTCTAGAATGTTTGGCTTTTTTGCTACTCCAGAACTCAAGAATTATCCTTTGGGGTGAAACAGATCATGATTTCAACTCTAGTCATCTGTTATATCATCCTAGTCCATGTGAACTTCAAAGGTTTAGTATATTTCTTTTCCATAGTAGAATACCTCTACCTCACACAAGCTGGATCCTCAGGACTGCTCTTAAAAATCAACAGATTCCCCCAGAGACAAAAAGATTATCAGCTCAGTTGGGAAGGACTAGACTTTTAGTTCTTCTAGTGCTCTTTGTTTTCATAGCCCTAAATGTTTTTAAGAGTATAATTCTTTTTTTTTAATATAAATTTATTTATTTTAGTAGGAGGCTGCTTTACAATATTGTATTTGCTTTGCCATGCATTGATATGAATCTGCCATGGGTGTACATGTGTTTCCCATCCTGAACCCCCCACCCACCTCTCTCCCCATCCCATCTCTCTGGGTCATCCCAGTGCACCAGCCCCGAGCATCCTGTATCATGCATTGAACCTGGACTGGTGATTTGTTTCACATATGATAATATGCATGTTTCAATTCCATTTTCCCAAATCATCCCACCCTCGCCCTCTCCCACAGAGTCCAAAAGCCCATTCTATACATCTGTGTCTCTTTTGCTGTCTCGCATACAGGGTTATCATTACCATCTTTCTAAATTCCATATATATGTGTTATTATACTGTATTGGTGGAGAAGGCGGTGGCACCCCACTCCAGTACTCTTGTCTGGAAAACCCTATGGATGGAGGAGCCTGGTAGGCTGCAGTCTATGAGATAGCGAAGAGTCGGACACGACTGAGCAATTTCACTTTCACTTTTCACTTTCATGCATTGGAGAAGAAAATGGCAACCTACTCCAGTATTCTTGCCTGGAGAATTCCAGGGATGAGGGAGCCTGGTGGGCTGCCGTCTATGGGGTTGCACAGAGTTGGATGTGACTGAAGCGGCTTAGCAGCCCAACAGCAGCAGCAGCAGCAGCATACTGTATTGGTGTTTTTCTTTCTGGCTTACTTCACTCTGTATAATAGGCTCCAGTTTCATCGACCTCATTAGAACTGATTCAAATGTATTCTTTTTAATGGCTGAGTAATACTCCATTGTGTATATGTACCACTGCTTTCTTATCCATTCATCTGCTGATGGACATCTAGGTTGCTTCTATGTCCTGGCTGTTGTAAATAGAGCTGTGATGAACACTGGGATACACGTGTCTCTTTCCATTCTGGTTTCCTCGGTGTGTATGCCCAGAAGTGGGATTGCTGGGTCATATGGCAGTTCTATTTCCAGTTTTTAAGGAATCTCCACACTGTTCTCTATAGTGGCTGGACTAGTTTGCATTCCCACCAACAGTGTAAGAGGGTTCCCTTTTCTCCACACCCTCTTCAGCATTTATTTCTTGTAGACTTTTGGATCACTGCCATTCTGACTGCCATGAAATGGTACCTCATTGTGATTTTTTGATTTGCATTTCTCTGATAATGAGTGATGTTGAGCATCTTTTCATGTGTTAGCGATCTGTATGTCTTCTTTGGAGAAATGTCTGTTTAGTTCTTTGGCCCATATTTTGATTGGGTTGTTTATTTTTCTGGAATTGAGCTCTAGGAGTTGCTTGTATATTTTTGAGATTAGTTCTTTGTCAGTTGCTTCATTTGATATTATTTTCTCCTATTTGGAAGGCTGTTTTTTCACCTTGCTTATAGCTTCCTTTGTTGTGCAGAAGCTTTTAATTTTAATTAGGTCCCATTTGTTTATTTTTGCTTTTATTTCGAATATTCTGGGAGGTGGGTCATAGAGGATCCTGCTGTGATTTATGTCGGAGAGTGTTTTGCCTATGTTCTCCTCTAGGAGTTGTATAGTTTCTGGTCTTACATTTAGATCTTTAATCCATTTTGAGTTTATTTTTGTGTATGGTGTTAAAAACTGTTCTAGTTTCATTCTTTTACAAGTGGTTGACCAGTTTTCCCAGCACCACTTGTTAAAGAGATTGTCTTTAATCCATTGTTTATTCTTGCCTCCTTTGTCAAAGATAAGGTGTCCATAGGTGCACAGATTTATCTCTGGGCTTTCTGTTTTGTTCCATTGATCTATATTTCTGTCTTTGTGCCAGTGCCCTACTGTCTTGATGACTGTGGCTTTGTAATAGAGCCTGAAGTCAGGCAGGTTGATTCCTGCAGTTCCGTTCTTCTTTCTTAAGATTGCTTTGGCTTTTCGAGGTGTTTTTGTATTTCCATACAGATTGTGAAATTATTTGTTCTAGCTCTGTGAAAAATACCATTGGTAGCTTGATAGAGATTGCATTGAATCTATAGATTGCTTTGGGGTGTATACTCATCTTCACTATATTGATTCTTTCAAC
>SJXQ01003993.1:1336-50890 GCA_006408695.1 Aepyceros melampus
TCGGTGTGCCTGTGAGAGTGCCCGGCCCATGTGTGGAGACCCCTTCTTGGGAGGTGAGGGCACATGGCTGGGGACCACTCCGTGAGTGGCTCAGGGCCAACGGGTACTGCGCGGATGGAGACCCCTCTGCAAGCAGTTGAGTGTGCGCGGCCCCTGAGTAGGGCTCCTTCAGTTTGTGGGTGAGGATGTCCAGCCCCCACGTAGAGACCGGTCTGTGCATCTTTTCAGGGCGTGCTGACTTGCACAGTTGAAAGCCCCACGGGTGGGCCTCCTTGCAAGGCTGATGGAGTGCGCACACCAGAGATGACCTCTTTGTGGGAGTTGGGGGTGCACGGCCCGTCATAGATGGGGACAACAGCTGGCACAGTTGAAGATGCCACGCCCATGAGTAGGGACCCATCTGTGCGTTTTCCAGGGGTCAAGTAACATGGGTCAGAACCCCTCCATGCCCAGTTGAGGGCCAAAGGCCCAAGAGTGGAGTCCCTTCCCTGTGTGGTTGAGGGTGCCCAGCCCGCAGGTGGGGACCACTGCATGCGTGGTTGAAGGCACCAGTCCATGGGTGGGAATCCCTCCGTGCCGAGTTGAGGGCCCATGGCCTGCGAGTGGGGACCTCTCTGTTTCCAGAGCATGTGGCCCACGAGTGGGGATGCGCTTCATGGGAGTTGAGGGTACACAGCCTTTTGGTGAGGACTACCACTCCAGGTGTGGTTAAGACTGTATGGCCCACGAGTGGAGAGCCCTTGTGCACAGCTGAGGGTGCGTACTGCAATGGGGACCCCTCCATGTCCAGTTGAGGGCCCACGAGTGGGAACCCCTCTGGCCACAGTTGAGGGCACATGGCCTGCAGGTGGGGTCCTCCTCATGTGTGGAATATACTATCGTGTAAGAATGAAAAGATAGTCTAGATTCAATACAGGATGCTTGAGGCTGGTGCACTGGGATGACTCAGAGAGATGATATGGGGAGGGTGGTGGGAACAGGGGCTCAGGGTTGGGAATTCATGTACATCCTGTGGCAGATTCATGTCAATGTAGGGCAATACCAATACAGTATTGTAAAGTAAAAAAATAAAATAAAAATAAATTGTATTTACACTTTATATAAAAGCTGTTAAAGTAAAAACAATAAAATTATTAAATTATAAAGTTTAAAAGGAATAAATTAAAAAAACACACATTGACTCCAATATCCATCATCTGTTGATCGAATAAGTAAAACATGCTATGCACTATTATTCAGACATCAAATAAAGAATTCTGATACACACTATAACATGCTACAGTTCTGAAATGATGTTAATTAAAAGAAGCCAGATAAAAACGGTGGCAAATTTCACTATTCCATTCATATGAATGAAGATGTACCAGATTAGGTAATTCACTAGACAGAAAATAGAAGAGTGGATGCCAGAGTCGAGATAAAATGGTAAATGGAAAATGTCTGACAACTGGACAATATTTCCGCTTGGTATGAAGATAATATTTTATAATGATGTCATGGTTATTGTTATGAAACCTATGAAGAAATTACAAATAAATGAATTATATAATTTAACTGATAAATTCATGCTACAACATGTCAATAAATAAAACCTTTTCTTAAAAAAAAATTACTAAACTTTGATTCTATGTCCAGGAAAATAATCTTTAATCAATAAAGAAGTAGATATTCTCATTGGAGAAGGCAATGGCACCCTACTCCAGTACTCTTGCCTGAAAAGTCCCATGGATGGAGGAGCCTGGTAGGCTGCAGTTCATGGGGTCACTAAGAGTTGGACACAACTGAGCAACTTCACTTTCAATTTTCACTTTCATGCACTGGAGAAGGAAATGGCAACCCACTCCAGTATTCTTGCCTGGAGAATCCCAGGGATGGGAGAGCCTAATGGGCTGCTGTTTATGGGGTCGCACAGAGTTGGACATGACTGAAGCAACTTAGCAGCAGTAGCAGCAGCAGATATTCTCATATGAAGAAAAACTTGGTAAATTATTCTCAGCAGATAGCTGGTCTGTAAGAAATGTTAAAAGTAGTTGTTTACACAGAGTAAGATGGTATTAAAGAGAAACTATGAGTTAAGAAAGAAAATGTGTCATAAAAAATAAATGAAGGTAAAATAAAAGGAAAGTTTTTTTTTCCTTATTATTTATTGGTAAAAGATAAATGCTTTCTTAGGCTTTTTTTTCTTTTTTTTTTTTTGGTTTCCTTTTCCTTTGATATATAATTTTATTTTATATAAATTTATTTATTTTAATTGGAGGTTAATTACTTTACAATATTATATTGGTTTTGCCACATATTAACATGAATCTGCCATGGGTTTAACATGTGTTCCCCATCCCGAACCTCCCTCCCAACTCCCTTCCCATACTATACCTCTGGGTCATCCCACTGTACCAGCCGCAAGCATCCTGTATCATGCATTGAACCTGGACTGGTGATTCGTTTAGCATATGATATTATACATATTTCAATGCCATTCTCCCACTTCATCCCACCCTCACCCTCTCCCTCAGAGTCCAAAAGACTGTCGTATAAATCTGTGTCTCTTTTGCTGTCTTGCATACAGGGTTATCATTACCATCCTTCTAAATTCCATATATATGCGTTAGTATATTGTATTGGTGTTTTTCTTTCTAGTTTACTTCACTTTATATAATAGGGTCCGGTTTCATCCACCTCATTAGAACTGATTCAAGCGTATTATTTTTAATGGTTGAGTAATACTCCATTGTGTATATGCATATGTATAGCTTTCTTATCCATTCATCTTCTGATGGACATCTAGGTTGCTTCCATGGCTGGGCAATTATAAAAAGTGTTTCAATGAACATTGAGAGCACACGTGTCTCTTTTGATTCTGGTTTCCTTGATGTGTATGCCCAGTAGTGGGATTGTTGGGTTGTATGGCAGTTCTATGTCCAGTTTTTAAACAAATCTCCACACTGTTCTCCATAGTGGCTGTACTAGTTTTCATTCTCACCAGCAGTGTAAGAGGGTTCCCTTTTCTCCACACCCTCTCCAGCACTTATTGTTTGTAGATTTTTGGATAAGACTCATTCTGACTGGCATGAAATAATATCTCATTACGGTTTTGGTTTTCATTTCTCTGATAATGAGTGATGTTGAGCATCTTTTCAGGTGTTTGTTAGCCTAAAGTCAGGAGCAAGGTAAGGGTGTCTGTCCACTCTTACAACTACTATTCAACATAGTTTTGGAAGTTTGGCCACAGCAATCAGAACAGAAAAAGAAATAAATGGGATCCAGATTGGAAAAGAAGTAAAACTCTCACTGCGCGAATACTGAAAGGCCACCTCAAATGCAGCAATATGAACAAGAAAAAAAGGCACAGAAATACCCAGTAGGTAAAGGAACAGAATAAATGCCCACCAAAATCAACAGAAGAGAAAGAGATAGGGAATATACCTGATAAAGAATTCCAAATAAAGATAGCAAAATGATCCAAAAATCTTGAAAACAAAATGGAGTTACAGATAAACAGCCTTGAGACAGGGATTGAGAAGATGCAAGAAAGGTTTAACAAGGACCTGGAAGAAATTTAAAAACAGTCAATATATAATGAATAATGCAATAAATGAGAGCAAAAACCCTCTGGAAGTACAACAGTAGAATAGCTGAGGTAAAAGGTAGGATAAGTGAGGCAGTAGAAATAAATGAAACAGAGAGGGAAAAATATAAGAGACTGAAAATAAATGAAGACAACCTTGGAGATCTCTGTGAAGATGTTAAATGCCCAACATTCAAATTATAGGAGTCCCAGGAGAAGAAGACAAAAAGAAAGACCATGGGAAAATATTTGAGGAGATAATAATTGAAAACTTCTCTAAAATGGGAAAGAAAATAGCTACCCAAGTCCAAGAAACCCAGAGAGTCCCAAACAGGATAAACCTAAGGCAAAACACCCCAAGACATATATTAATCAAGTTAACAAAGATCAAACACAAAGAACAAATATTAAACCCAGCAAGAGAAAAATAACAAATAACACACAAGGGGATTCCTATAAGGATAACAGCTGATCTTTCAATAGAAACTCTTCAGGCCAGAAGGGAATGGCAGAACATATTTAAAGTAATGAAAGAAAAAACTTACAGCCCAGATTACTGTACCCAGCACCGATCTCATTCAAATATGAAGGAGAAATCAAAAGCTTTCAGTTCAGTTACTCAGTGGTGTCCAACTCTTTGCGACACCATGAATCACAGTATGCCAGGCCTCCCTGTCATCACCAGCTCCCATAATTCACTCAGACTCACGTCCATCAAGTCAGTGATGCCATCCAGCCATTTCATCCTCTGTCGTCCCTTTCTTCTCCTGCCTCCAATCCCACCCAGCATCAGGGTCTTTTCCACTGAGTCAACTCTTCACATGAGGAGGCCAAAGTACTGGAGTTTCAGCTTTATCATCATTCCACCCAAAGAAATCCCAGGGCTGATCTCCTTTAGAATGGACTAGTTGGATATCCTTGCAGTCCAAGGGACTCTCAAGGGTCTTCTCCAACACCATAGTTCAAAAGCATAAGTTCTTCAGCACTCAGCTTTCTTCACAGTCCAACTTTTACATCCATACATGACCACTGGAAAAACCAGAGCCTTGACTAGACGGACCTTTGTTGGCAAAGTAATGTCTCTGCTTTTTAATATGCTATCTAGGTTGGTCATAACTTGTCTTCCAAGAAGTAAGCGCGTTTTAATTTCATGGCTGCAATCACCATCTGCAGTGATTTTACAGACAAGCAAAAGCTGAGAGAATTCAGCACCACCAAACCAGCTCTCCAACAAATGCTAAAGGATCTTCTTTAAACAGGAAACACAAAAATGGTGTATAAACTTGAACCCAAAACAAAAAAGTAAATGGCAATGGGATCATACTTATCAATAACTACCTTAAACGTAAATGGGTTGAACGCCCCAACCAAAAGACAAAGACTGGCTGAATGGATCCAAAAACAAGACCCCTATATATGTTGTCTATGAGAGACCCACCTCAAAACAAAGGACACATACAGACTGAAAGTGAAGGGCTGGAATAAGATATTCCATGCAAATAGAGACCAAAAGAGACTAGGGGTAGCAATATCCATAACAGATAAAATAGACTTTAAACAAAGGCTGTGAAAAGAGACAAATAAGGTCACTACATAATGATCAAAGGATCAATCCAAGAAGATATAACAATTATAAATATATATGCACCCAACATAGGAGAACCACAATATGTCAGACAAATTCTAACAAGTATGAAAGGGAAATTAACAATAACACAATAATAGTGGGAGACTTTAATGACCCACTCACTCCTATGGATAGATCAGCTAAACAAAAAAACAAGGAAACACAAAGTTTAAATGATACAATAGACCAGTTAGACCCAATTCATATCTATAGGACATTAACACCAAAACAATAAACTTCACCTTTTTCTCAAGCACACAGGGAACCTTCTCCAGGATAGATCACATCCTGTGTCCTAAATCTAGCCTTCAGTTCAGTTTAGTTCAGTTGCTCAGTCATGTCCAACTCATTGTGACCCCATGAATCACAGCACGTCAGGCCTCCCTGTCCATCACCAACTCCCAGAGTTCACTCAGACTCATGTCCATCGATCCCGGGGTCCAGCCCTAGTGGATCCAGGGTGATTCAAAGCAGGGACAGTGTGGGCAAGGAAAACCTTATTTATATAGAAATATAAGATTAGATTAGGAAGAAATAGTGCAGTAGGAAAATTTTAGATGGAGAAAAGAAGGCTGAATAACTTGGTTTACGTGGAAAGCCAATAAAGTTCCAGACAAGGAGCTTGCATCATCTACATTAGGCCACCAGTGTCTGTTTGAATATCGGAGAGTGCCCTGCCCTGGGATCTCTCTCTTAAGGATCTTAGCAGCCAGGACAAGTAAGTAGACATGGTGAGCCTCCACACCCCAGATGGGAATTCAGCCTGAAATTAGAGAAAACAAGAGACACGGGGGAAGCCCAGCATTGGTGCAAGTTTCCCAAAATCAGCTTATAAACTCCAAGTTGTACATAGAGTTTATTTTTCAAAATCAGCTTATAAACCCCAAGTTGTACATAGGGTTATGCAGGGGCAGCAGTCCTGACCCTCACTGAGACAAGGCTTTCTTTTTTGCATACCCTCCTGTTTACAAAAGGTCTCAGGTGGTTTACATTATCTTCTGGCCAAGAGGCCTGTTAACATTTTTATGGCTCTCTTCCTGGTTAATTGTCTATCAACCAAAAAAAAACCTTTTTCCCTAGAAGTATTTTTTCTTACTCTGCATCACCTTCAAAATACTAAATAAAGTTACATTCCTGTAGAACAAAGGTGTAGTGAGTTATAATAAAGAAACTACTTAACTAAAAGATCTAACATTGGTAATACCAGGTCTACTACCTGTTTTTCTATATTCCAAATATATAAGATATGAAAATCTAGCAGCAAGTATTCCCTCAACAAATAAAACCTTTAATCAGTCCTATTCTAATGATTTTGACTCCTTGGAAGCCCCTACATTCCTAGGATGTTTTAAGCTTCCTGTGCGTCCCGAGGTCGGGAGGCCTCAAATAATCACAGGTGCAGCTGTACGCATCCTGCAGACAGGCTAGAAAGCCATCAGAGAGGTTTTGGGATTGAAACACTCTTTCAAATGCAAAAGACTAAAGCTCTGAATTGACTTTTTCCAGAGAATGTCAGAAGATTGGAAAAGCAGGTAGATTCTTATTTTGGGGGGTACATGCTTAGGAAATGCCAGGGGAAAACTTGAGATCTGACTCGTCCTTGCCCATCAAATCTCTGCCACATGACCCTGTCATGGGTGGGATTCTTCACACTGGCTCCCAGCACATCAAGTCCATGATGTTATCCTGCCATCTCATCCTCTGTCATCTCCTTCTCCTGCCCCCAATCCCTCCCAGCATCAGAGTCTTTTCCAGTGAATCAACTCTTCACATGAGGTGGCCAAAGTACTGGAGTTTCAGCTTTAGCATCATTCCTTCCAAAGAAACCCCAGGGCTGATCTCCTTCAGAATGGATTGGTTGGATCTCCTTCTGGTCCAAGGGACTCACAAGAGTCTTCTCAAACACCACAGTTCAAAAGCATCAGTTCTTTGCACTCAGCTTTCTTCACAGTCCAACACTCACATCCATACATGATTACTGGGAAAACCATAGCCTTGACGAGATGGACCTTTGTTGGCAAAGTAATGTCTCTGCTTTTCAATATGCTATCTAGATTTGTCATAATTTTTCTTCCAATAGGTAAGCCTTAGTAAATTCAATATAATTGAAATCATTCCAAACATCTTTTCTGACCACAATGCAGTAAGATTAGATGTCAATTACATGAGAAAAAAAAACTATTTAAAATTCAACATATGGAGGCTGAAAAACCTGCTGCTGAATAACCAACAAATCACAAAAGAAATTTTAAAAGAAATCAAAATATGCATAAAAATGAAAGAAAATGAAAACACTTTTTTTTTAACTTCCCTGATGGCTCAGATGGTAAAGCATCTGCCTGCAATACAGGAGACCCAGATTTGATTCCTGGGTCTAGAAGGTCTCCTGGAGAAGGAAATGGCAATCCACTTCAACACTCTTGCCTGGAAAATCCCATGGATGGAGGAGCCTGATAAACTACAGTCCATGGGTTCGCAAAAAGTTGGACACGACTGAGGGACTTCACTTTTCACTGATTATTAATCTTCACAATTAATGTGGGTTTCCTATACACAACATATAATTTAGCTCAGTGATAAGGAATACACCTGCACTGTAGGAGCCATAGCAGATGCGAGCTCCATCTCTGGTTCAGGATGATCCCATAGAGGAGAGCTTGGCAACCCACCCCAGTGTTCTTGCCTGGAAAATCCCCATGGCTAGAGGAGCCTGATGGGCTTAAAGTCCATGGGGTGGCAAGGAGTTGGACACGACTGAGAAACTAAACAACAACAGACACATTTCTAAGAGAAATTCTGATGATATTAGAAATAGATGAGAAAATCCTCAGCCTAAACAGAGCAAAACAAAAAGCCTAGACAGTAAAGCTGAATTAAAAAAAAAAAAAAAACACCTAGAGAGTAGAGCTGAATTATAAAAGGTTTCAGGCAATAAAAGTCTCCCAACAGTAGCGTAAACAGTGTGTTCCACTCACGAGAGATGAGTAATTTTTAACACCCACTCAAAAGAACATCTTTCTAATTACAGTCAAAACCCTAAGGAAATTATAATGACTGTTAAAGTGTAAGGGAAAAAAAATCTGTGAAAGATTCAGTTCAAGAAGCCCTGATTAACATAATTTTATTTTCTTTGGTCCATAACCTCAAAATAACTGACACTTAACATACTTTTTGTTCTGATATGAGAAGATTTTATACTTTTCAAACTAAAAATGTTTGTACCTTTCAGCAAATAATTTGTTTCACTGATTTAGACATAAATGAAAGTACATTGTGTGTCTTTACCTTGAAAAAGACCTGTGCTCAGAAAACCATAGTGAAAAAAACAAAGATGACACAAACAGATGGAGACGTATACCATGTTCATGGATGGGAAAAATCAATACTGGGGAAAGTACTATACTACCCAAAGCAATCCACAGATTCAGTACAGTCCTTATCAAATCACCAATAGCATTTGTCACAGAATTAGAACAACTTGTATAGCAACACAAAAGACCTCAGTTAGTCAAAGCAATCTTGAGAAATAAAAACAGAGCTGGAGGAATCAGGCTCCCTGACCACAGACTATACTCAAAAGCTACAGTTATCAATACAGTATAATACTGGCACAAAAACACAAATATAGATCAATTGTACAAGAAGGAAAGCTCAGAGATAAAATCTATACACCTATGGTCACCTAATCTATAATAAAGAAGACTAGAACACACACTAAAGAAAAGACAGTCTCTTCAATAAGTGGTTCCAGGAAAAGCGGGCAGCTACATGCCAAAGAATGAAATTAAAACACTACCTGACATCATACACAAAAACAAACTAAAGATCCATTTTTATACTGTAAAGTCAGACACTATAAAACTCTTGAAAGAAAATAGGAGAAACATTAATTGATGTAATAACAGATCATTTTTGAGCCATCTCTTAGGGTAATGAATGTGAAAGTGACACAACTGAAGTGACTTAGCAAGCAAGAGTAATGAAACTAAAAACAAACAAATGGGACTTAATTACGCTTCAGCATAATTAAGCTTTTGCACAAAAAAAAGGAAACAGTAAACAAAATGAAAACACAACCCTCAGAATGAGAGCAATTATTTGCAAAGTAACACATAATTCACCTTCAAAATACACAAAGATCTCCTGTAGCTCAATGTCTAAAACACCAAATAACCCAATCAGAAAAAAAAATTAATAAAATAAAGTGGGCAGGGAAAACCCCAGTGGCCCAATGGTTAAGAATCCCACTGCCAATGCACGGGTCATGGGTTTGATCCCTGCTCTGTGAAGATTCCACATGTCAAGGGGCAATGGACTGTGCCATGCACCACAACTACTGAGCACACAGATGGCCACAACTGAAATGTACATGCCCTAGATCCCTTGCTGTGCAACAAGAGAAGTCACACAATGAGAACTCCTCATACTGCAACTAGGGAATGGCCTGCACTCACTGAAGCTAGAGAAAAGCCCATGCACAGCAAGGAAGTTGCAGTGCAGCCAAAAATAAACAATTTTTTTTTTAAAAATTAATGGGCAGAAGACCTAAATAGACATTTCTCCAAAGATGACATAGAGATGCCAGAGATGTACATGAAAAGATACTTGATATCCCTAATTATTAAAGAAATGTAAATCAAAACCAAACTGAGGTATCATGTCACACCAATCATAATGATCACCATCAAAATCTAGAAATAACAAATGCTGGAGAGGCTGTGGATAAAAGGGAACCCTCCTATACTATTGATGGCAATGTAACTTGGTGCAGCCACTATGGAAAACAGTATGGAAGTTCCTGAGACAAGTCAAAATTGAATTATCATATGATCCAGAAATCCCACTCATGGGCATAAATCCAGCCCAAACTGTAATATCAAAAGATACATGCACTCCAGTGTTCATAGCAGTGCTATTCACAACGCCAAAACCTAAATGCATGCTAAATGTCCAATGACAGGTAAATGGATAAGCCAGAAGTGGTACATATATAAAATGGAACAGTATTCAGACAAAAAAGTTGAAATGGTGCCATTTGCAGCAACATGGATAGATTCAGATATCATTCAAAATGAAACAAGTCAGACAGAGGAAGACAAATACAAAGTGGTATCACTTGTATGTGGAAACTAAATATGACAAAAATGGACGTATCTACAGTGGCCACAGGACTGGAAAAAGTCAGTTTTCATTCCAATTCCAAAGAAAGGCAATGCCAAAGAATGCTCAAACTACCACACACTTGCACTCATCTCACATGCTGGTAAAGTAATGCTCAAAATTCTCCAAGCCAGACTTCAGCAATACATGAACCGCAAACTTCCTGATGTTCAAGTTGGTTTTAGAAAAGGCAGAGGAACCAGAGATCAAATTGCCAACATCCGCTGGATCATGGAAAAAGCAAGGGAGTTCCAGAAAAACATATATCTCTGCTTTATTGACTATGCCAAAGCCTTTGACTGTGTGGATCACAATAAACTGTGGGAAATATTGAAAGAGATGGGAATAGCAGACCACCTGGGCCTGCCTCGTGAGAAACTTGTCTGCAGGTCAGGAACAACAGTTAGAACTGGACATGGAACAACAGACTGGTTCCAAATTGGAACAGGAGTCTATCAAGGCTGTATATTGTCATCCTGCTTATTTAACTTCTATGCACAGTACATCATGAGAAACGCTGGACTGGAAGAAGCACAAGCCGGAATCAAGATTGCTGGGAGAAATATCAATAACCTCAGTTATGGTAGAAAGTGAAGAGGAGCTTAAAAGCCTCTTGATGAAAGTGAAGGAGGAGAGTTAAAAAAAGTTAACTTAAAGCTCAACACGAAGATCATGGCATCTGGTCCCATCACTTCATGGGAAATAGATGGGGAAACAGTGTCAGACTTTATTTTTGAGTTCCAAAATCACTGCAGATAGTGACTGCAGCCATGAAATTAAAAGAGCTTATACGTTGGAAGAAAATTTATGACCAACCTACATAGCATATTCAAAAGCAAAGACATTACTTTGCCGACTAAGGTCCATCTAGTCAAGGCTATGGTTTTTCCAGTAGTCATGTATGGATGTAAAGGTTGGACTATAAAGAAGGCTGAGTGCCAAAGAATTGATGCTTTTGAACTGTGGTGTTGGAAAAGACTCTTGAGAGTCCCCTGGACTGCAAGGAGATCCAACCAGTCCATCCTGAAGGAGATCAGCCCTGGGTATTCTTTGGAAGGAATGATGCTAAAGCTGAAACTCCAGTACTTTGGCCACCTCATGCAAAGAGTTGACTCATCGGAAAAGACTCTGATGCTGAGAGGGATTGCTGGCAGGAGGCAAAGGCGATGACAGAGGTTGAGATGACTGGATGGCATCACTGACTCGATGGACATGAGTCTGAGTGAACTCAAGGAGTTGGTGATGGACAAGGAGGCCTTTGGGTGCTGCAATTCATGGGGTTGCAAAGTGCCGGACACGACTGAGCGACTGAACTGAACTGAACTGATGAAAGAGAAACAGACTCACAGAAACAGAGATGAGACCTGTGGTTTAGAAGAAGGAGGGGTTAGGTGGAGGGGGGAATAGGAGGTTGGTGTTAGCAAGACGTAAACTATTACATATGGAATGCATAAAGAACAAGGCCCTGATGTAGAGCACGGAGAAGTATAATCAGTATCCTATGATAAACCATATTGGAAAAGAATATAAGAAATAATAAGGGGTAGGAGGTGTGGGGGGAGGGGTGGTTTAGGATTGGGAACTCATGTACACCCGAGATGAATTCATGTCAATGTATGGCAAAACCAATACAGTAATGTAAAGTAAAATAAAGTAAAAATAAAAATTAAAAAAAAAAGAAATAATATGTATGGGACTTGCCTGGTGGTAGAGTGTTTAAAACTACACACTTCCACTACAGGGGGTGTTGGTTCAATCCCTGTTCAGGAAACTAATCCTACAACCCTGTAGCATAGCAAAAAAAAAAAAAAAAGAAAGAAAAAGAAAAGAGTAATACATATATATATGTAATATGTATATGTATATATGATACACACACAATGTATATACACACATATATGTGTATAATTGAATCACTTTGCATTAAAGCAGAAATTAACACAATACTGTATAATTCAATAAAAAAGCTAACATGACTGGGGAAAAAAACTGTTATATCTCATTGTATATAAAGTTCATATCAAAAGAAAAGTGCTGTAAATAAATACAGGTCACCAATTCATTGCAGGCTTGCTGAAATACTTATGGAGATGCATACTGATGTCTACAATTTGTCAAAAATATTAAGGAATATGATAGATTAATTGATGGGTAGTATGATGGACAAATGGATAGACCCATCAGAATAGAAGTATTTTCAAATAGCTACAACAGAATCTAGGTGGGATGTCTTTGGTATTAGTTGGAAAATACGTTCAACCTTGTTGAATGTTTGGAAACTTTTGTACTAAAGTGTTGGGGGAAGTACAGAGCAAACAACAATGAAAATCAAACTGCACATGAAGTATACTTGCAAATTTCAAAACTATGAGCTGAAAAAAAGTTGCAGGGGAGATAGACTAAAATACTGTGTGCTCAGTCTGATTCTTTTGCAACCCAATACATTGTAAACCACCAGGCTCCTCTCTTCATGGGATACTCCAGGCAAGAATACTGGAGTGGGTTACCAATCCCTTCTCCAGGGGATTGTCCCAACCCAGGGATCTAACTCCTGACTCCTGCATTAGAAGGCAGCATCTTTATCACTGAGCAACTAAGGAAGCCTCAAAATATGAACTGTAGTAAAACTGAACATTCCTTTATTTCCTGTACTCTGAGAACTGACCATGTTCTTTTTCTAAAATCCACAGACTGCATTTTCCATAATAAAGTAGCATGGCCTTCTCTCTGGCTAAGTATAATCTAGGTGGGAAGTCTTTGAGTATTCACTCAATCAATTCAGTTGCTTAGTCGTGTATGACTCTTTGTGACCCCATGAACTGCAGCAGGCAGGCCTCCCTCTCTATCACCAACTCCCAGAGTCCACCCAAACCCATGTCCATTGAGTCAGTGATGCCATCCAGCCATCTCATCCTCTGTCATCTGCTTCTCCTCCTGCCCTCAATCTTTCCCAGCATCAGAGTCTTTTCCAATGAGTTAGCTCTTCACATCAGGTGGTCAAAGTAATGGAGTTTCAGCTTCAACATCAGTCTTTCCAGTGAACACCCAGGACTGATCTCCTTTAGGATGGAATAGTTGTATCTCCTTGCAGTCCAAGGGGCCCTCAAGAGTCTTCAACATCACAGTTCAAAAGCATCAATATTTTTGCATTAGGCTTTATATTTCAACTCTCACATCCATATATGACTACTAGAAGGATGCTTGTAGAAAGCTGAGGACAAAGTAATGTCTCTGCTTTTCAATATGCTAACTAGGTTGGTCATAACTTTCTTTCCAAGGAGTAAGCGTCGTTTAAGTTCATGGCTGCAGTCACTATCTGCAGTGATTTTGGAGCCCAGAAAAATAAAGTCAGCCACCGTTTCCCCATCTATTTGCCATGAAGTTAGGGGACCAGATGCTATGATTTTAGTTTTCTGAATGTTGAGCTTTGAGCCAATTTTTTCACTCTATTCTTTCACTTTCATCAAGAGGCTCTTGAGCTCTTCTTCACTTTCTGCCATAAGGGTGGTATCATCTGCATACCTGAGGTTATTTATATTTCTCCCGGAAATCTTGATTCCAGCTTGTGCTTCTTTCAGCCCAGCGTTTCTCATGATGTATTCTACATAGAAGTTAAATAAGCAGGGTGACAATATACAGGCTTGACGTACCCCTTTTCCTATTTGGAATCAGTTGGTTTTTCCATGTCCAGTGCTCAGTGTTGTTTCCTGACCTGCATATAGATTTCTCAAGAGGCAGGTCAGGTGCTCTGGTATTCCCATCTCTTTCAGAATCTTCCACAGTTTATTGTGACCCACACAGTCAAAGGCTTTGGCATAGTCAATAAAGGAGAAATAGATGTTTTTCTGGAATCTCTTGCTTTTTCCATGATCCAGCAAATGTTGGCCATTTGATCTCTCATTCCTCTGCCTTTTCTAAAACCAGCTTGAACATCTAGAAGTTCACTGTTCACGTATTGCTGAAGCCTGTCTTTGAGAATTTTAAGGATCAGTTTACTAGCGTGTGAAGTGAAGTTGCTCAGTCACGTCCAACTCCTTGCAATCCCATGGACTGTAGGCTACCAGACTCATCCATCCACGGAATTTTACAGGCAAGAGTACTGGAGTAGGTTGCCATTTCCTTCTCCAGGGGATCTTCCCAACCCAGGGATCTTTCACACTGCAGGCAGACGCTTTACCATCTGCGCTACCAGAGAAGCCCCTAGCATGTGAGATGAGTGCAATTGTGTCATAGTTTGAGCATTCCTGACATTGCCTTTCTTTAGGATTGGAATGAAAACTGACATTTTCCAGTCCTATGGCCACTGCTGAGACTTCCAGATTTGCTGGCATATTGAGTGCAGCACTTTCACAGCATCATCTTTTAGGATTTGAAATAGCTCAGCTGGAATTCTATTACCTTTCACTAGCTTTGTTCATAGTGATGCTTCCTAAGGCCCACTTGACTTCATATTCCAAGATGTTTGGCTCTAGGTGAGTGACCACACCATCGTGATTATCTAGGTCATGAAGATCTTTTTTGTACAGTTCTTCTGTGTATTCCTGCCACTTCTTCTTGATATCTTCTGCTTCTGTTAGGTCCCTACCATTTCTGTCTTTTATTGAGCCCAACTTGTGTATTAGCTACAAAGTTTTCCAGTTTGTTGAATGTTTGGAAATTTTTATAATAAAATGTTTGAGAAGCACAGAACAAAGAACAATGAAAACCAAAATGTGCATGAAGTGTAATTCCAATTTTTAAAATATGAGCTAAAAAAATTATGGGGAGGAAATAGACTAAGATATGAACTGTAGTAAAAGTAATCATGATTTTCACTTACTTTTCAAAACTCCATACACTGACCAAGTTCTTTCCCCAATATTCACAGGATAGATTTTCCATAAAAAAGTAACATCACTTTCCCTGTGGCCCAAGGCAGACAGGCCTACTATCTACTACCCTGCTTGCTCCTCCCTCCTCGTCCTTCTCTTCAAGCACCTGTTGGGGCTCCCAGAGTCCTCCAATCACAGCTCTAAATACATGGCCTCATTAGCTTCAGAGGGCTGACCAAGCCTGTGGCTGACTTATCTGTTTGGAGTCCCAGGTGCAGCCTTATCCATTCTGGCTTTATCTTCGCCCATCATAGCACTACCTGCCTCCACTTCATTTTTTCCATTTATAGCTATATCTAGATAGATAGATATATTTCAAGGTAAAGTTAAAAGCTTGTTGAAAAGTGCATGTGGAAAGGCATACAGGTGAAATCAGAGACACACCCCCCTCCCCCAATCTTTCAACCTACATCCTGTAGCTCCCTGGAGTTTTACTCAGTTATTTAAATTGCTTAATTTAAGAATCTTTGTCCAGAAGATTAAAAGGGAAAATTTATACTTTGTAGTAAAATTCCTGCATGGGTAAATAAACAATAAGCAAGGAATTATAAAATGAAAATTGGGAAATATTTGGAAGATAGCTGACAAAGGGTGATTTACCCAATTTATGCAGAATTCAAAAAGATTATGAGGTATCACTTCACACCAGTGGGAATAGCCATCATCAAAAATTCTACAAGCAATCATTCCTGGAGAGGGTGTGGAGAAAAAAGAACCCACTTGTACTGACGGTGGGCATATAAATTGGGACAGCCACTACAGTGAACAATATGGCAGCTGCTTAAAAACTAAACATATAATCACCATATGACCAACACCTGGGCATTTTCCTGGAGAAAATGTTAAAGAGATACATGAACCTCAGTGTTCATTGCAGCACTGTTTACATAGCCAAGACATGCAACATTTTTTAATCACAGCAAAAATGGAAAACAAATAAATAAAAACACTTGAAGCAAACAGTCTCTAAACAATGGGTCAAATTGCTAGATATTTGTAAAAGCACAAGATTAAAGATAAGGAAAGCAAGAATCCCATATCACAATCAAGTTCTACGTTAGCATTCAAATAGCAGAAAAGATGATATACTAAAAGAACTGGTACGCCCTCATCTTTTTTTTATCTCCCCATCCCAGGAACTCAGAATTCTTAGCCAATGGTGAGGTGAGATCATGGGTGATTTTTTTCCTTTCTTTATATTTTTCTGGTAACTTTACTTTTTAATAAAGTTATACAGTATCTTTTTCAATATATAAAGAATACATCTGGATTTTATAAATTACATTCACAAGCATTCTTCTATTTCTCCACGAAAGGGCAGCAAAAGGACAATACATATTTATTCATAGCCACATAAACTCTGGAGGGACTCTTGGATTGCAAGGACATGAATCCAGTCAATCCTAAAAGAAATCAGTCCTAAGTACCCTGAATATTCCAAGTCCATGGGCAGAGAAGCTCCAGCAGGATGGTAGGAGGGGCAAAATCACACTTAGAACCAAACTCCATAACGACTGGAGATGCTGAGAGGGTTCAGACAAACCTTGTGCTCATCAGGATGAAGACACACCATGGAAATTAAGACAGAAATGTGTAAGAGTGTCTCTTGTGGAGGTATGGGTCAGCAGGGGAGTGCTGCAGAGCCAGGGGCTCTGGGTGCAGCAGACCACATAAGTTCTCTTGGAGGAGGTAGCCATTAACACCACCATAGAGCCACCACCAAAACTTACACAGGACTGGCAAACAGACTCTTGTAGGGCACAAACAGAACTTTATGCACAGCAGGACACAGAGAAAGGAGCAGTGACCCCACAAGAGACTGACCCAGACTTGCCCNAATCAGTTCTAATGAGGTGGATGACGCTGGAGCCGATTATACAGAGTGAAGTAAGCCAGAAAGAAAAACACCAATACAGTATACTTACACATATATATGGAATTTAGAATGATGGTAATGATAAACCTGTATGCAAGACAGCAAAAGAGACACAGATGTATAGAACGGCCTTTTGGACTCTGTAGGAGAGGGAGAGGGTGGGATGGTTTGGCAGAGTGGCAGTGTAACGTGTGTGATATCATAAGTGAAACGAATCACCAGTCCAAGTTTGATGCAGGATGCAGGATGCTTGGGACTGATGCATGGGGATAATCCAGAGAGAGGGTGTGGAGTGGGAGGGGGGAGGTGGGGGTCAGGATTGGGAGTTCATGTATACTCGTGGCTGATTCATGTCGATGTGTAGCAAAACGAATACAGTGTTGTAAAGCAAAACAAACTAAAAAAATAAAAATTAATTTAAAAAAAAGAAAGAAAATAAAGTATAAGACTTCAGTGTCTTGTATAGGGTGGGGTTAATTCCTCCAAAAATTGAAAAGTTATATAAGATGGAAGTATTATAAGTTCTGCTGCCTCATTTCTCTTTGTTCTTTATGCTACCAAATACACTGAAATAATGAAGTATGTCTTGAGTCTTCTGGAATTACATCTCTGCTAAGCCCATGATCAGGACAGTATTGAAATGCGTCATCAAAGAAGGAAGCAGCATCTCCTGGAAGCAACAGAGATGCCAAACTGAAGACCATTATTTAGAATACCCTCAACAATTAATTATCATCACTGTGGCATCTGAAACCACATTTTCAATGGTCAGTCTGACAAGAATCCCTTCCCATCAAAAGCACCAAGAATTCATCTCATTGGCAGCACTGCTTTGTACTTGCATTATTCACAAAGTACTTATATTTTCCTTAGTGTGAGACTTTCATCTTTAATACCTGATGGGATTTAGTATACTCCAGTAGCTCAGTGAATATATGGAAGAAGTTTAGAGGCACCTCAGTTTACCAGCTGTTCAAGTTATTCTCCCTCCCAATCTTGACCCATCCCTCCAACATAAGACAAAAACATATATTCTTAAATTTCAAGATAAAAATCACATCAGCTCTCTTTATAATCTCTTATTTTTCTGGAACATACCCTGGGGAATCTGCTAACAAATCTTTTCTATAAACAGTCATATGTTTTAGATTCTAATTCCTGATGTATTTGAATTCTTTCTTTACAAAATGCTTTTAAGTCTTGTCTTTGCAGCCAAGGAATGGATATATCTCTGTGAGATAACCATACTGTAATTTAGCAACAAAATCATTAGTGATTTTGAAAACCTTGTGATCTTCATATTTTTGGCAAAAGTGATTTTAAAAATTATTTTGTGGAATGACTTTTACCAACCTTTGATACACTAAGTCAACTTTCATATGACACTGTTGGCTATTAGGGCAATATCTGGCCATAAGATGCCTTGTACCCTTAGAACAGGATAGATCTCATATTCTTCACTGTCCAAAGAGTAATTTAGATACAAGACGATGTCATGTATTCTGACAGTTTCTTGATTTCATTCAAATGGATTTCAAAACTCATTTCTCTTAAGATGGCTTTCCATTTTGCATTTTACTACACATGCTTGGATCTGTAAGTAGAGAAGTACTGCAACCTTTGCACCTCAATCAGAGCTTTTTAATGCCTGAATTTATTGTTGAATGTTTTGCAACATGCATTTTCTGTGCACTGCTGACCTTACTGTCAAAACTGTGTTATGAATGGCATTTATATTTGTCCAAATCAGTAATGCTGCTGCTTTAAACAGGCATGGTGACTACTTTTAAAAAAAGTATAAGTGAGTTATATTGATGGTACAAAAACCCTGTTACTTCAGAGCTCATTATGTTTTCTTCATGTTCATTAGATCTATTTTTATGTATGGTCTCTCAAAACAGTATCATAATAAAAATTAATTTCACTCCTGCCATTTTGAATGAAAATTAATTACTAATTTATCATGAACTAATGGATAACATTTGGTAGATAAGTGAGAGATTTGGGTTTTAATCCTGATTTAGACACTAAGGAGCTTGCAACTTTGGGTAAGTCTTTTTCACTCTCTAAGCCAAGTTTTCCTCATCTCAGACTATAGTGTAGCTTACTGTGAGGCATGGGCTATGAAACCATATCCACGGATTTAAATTTTGACCTTGCTATTTATCACATGTGTGACCACGGGTAAGATAATTTATGTGTGACACTTACAAAGTGTTAACCAAATACTAGAAAAGCTAAAGTATAAAGTTAGTTAGGCTATTGGACCAGATAAAATTTATAAGATTTTCCAGTTCCTCATTTCTCTTTCTGTGTTGTGAATTATAAGCTCCTTAAGAACAGTGTGTGTTAGTCGCTCAGCCGTGCCTGACGTTTTGGGATCCTAGGGACTGTAGCCTGCCAGGCTACTGTGTCCATGGGATTGTCAAGGCAAAAATACTGGGGTGGATTGTAATTCCCTTATCCAGAGTCTTTTCCTGACCCAGTGATCGAACCCAGGTCTTCTGCATTGCAGGCAGATTCTTTACCATTTGAGCTACAGGGACATCAGTCTACGTGAAATTATTCTTCCAGAGTGCTAACCACTGCATTTTCCACATAATGCAGGCTCAAAAATGCCTGGTGAATTAAACAAAGAGAAAAACCTATATTAAAGGAAAAAAGACAAACATTTGTTATCTATTGCCAGGTAATTTTTACTTATTAGTCATTGAAAAAAATATATAGAATTTTCAAAAAGTTTTTAAAAGCATCACTACCAATTAATAGAAACTGCTTTAGTTTGTTGATTGATCTTCAGATTCCATATTCCAAGATGGAAACTGATATTCTGTAATACGTAGAAATTAGATTATCTGACAAACAGGACACTTTTAAAATCTAGTGATAAACACATTTCCTAACCTAATTAAACATCACATAATGCAGGCTCAAAAATGCCTGGTGAATTAAACAAAGAGAAAAACCTATATTAAAGGAAAAAAGACAAACATTTGTTATCTATTGCCAGGTAATTTTTACTTATTAGTCATTGAAAAAAATATATAGAATTTTCAAAAAGTTTTTAAAGCATCACTACCAATTAATAGAAACTGCTTTAGTTTGTTGATTGATCTTCAGATTCCATATTCCAAGATGGAAACTGATATTCTGTAATACGTAGAAATTAGATTATCTGACAAACAGGACACTTTTAAAATCTAGTGATAAACACATTTCCTAACCTAATTAAACAGTTCAAAATTAAAACCAAACTACATCTAGAAAACAACATACAGTGTCAATAGATGTTGAGTCTGACATTTAAAAGTTACTTTATGATTCACAGCCTTCTACTATGGATATGAAATTCCTTTTTATTCTTTAAAAATGTAAAGCTTTGGTTCTTATAAGTGAACTTAATCTGAATGCTATGCAAAAGGAGAATGAAAAGAAGGAAGTTGATAAGATAAAAAGTGTTGAAAAGGTTGGATACCAAGCCTATTTTTCTCTGTTCTCCACTCATAAATAACATATCCCTCTCAGGGTAATTACTACATGTATTAAATTACTTTTATGTGTAATTTTCTCTTTAATGGTAGAGGTTTTTGAGAGCAGAGACTGTGTTATTGATCTATGTATCCCCAGTGTTTATTTCATTTCCTGATACAAGTAGGTGCTCAATGTCTGCAGAATAGACAATTAAACTGAAACACAGAAGAAAAAAAGAATGAAAAAAATCATTATCGTTTGTATCTCTGAGAGTTAAGAAATCTCAACTAAAAAGCTTATTTTTAGGTATCTGTTTTATTGTTTCTTACTTAATAATTATTTAAATATAAATAGAAAGCAAATGGATGGGAATTTAGTATGGGTTCACCAGATTGGAAAAGAACTATTGATGATAACACATTAGCAGGCTGTCTGAATTCTTGACTTAACACCAAAATTGGGGTTGGACACAAGAGTAACCGGTCATCCAGGTCAAGAATGAGTGGCTGGCAACTTGTTTCTGATGCTTCTTGAGTTAAATATAATGAAATTATATCTTGAATTATAAGAGGTTTTATTCCTTTATGCTGATATTTTTAGTCTTTCAAATATTATTTCTACTGGATACATGTACTTTCCTTAAGAAATTCACAAGTCAACAAAAGAACCAAGTCAACAAAAGAACCAAGTCAGATGACCAATTGTATTCCCCAAAATGAGATTATAGCCTTAGAAAAATATATAATTTAAAACATATTGTGCAACAATGACATACTAATTAAAATTAAGGGCGAATTACCATGGTTCAATTCAGTTCAGTCGCTCAGTTATGTCCGACTCTTTGCGACCCCATGAAAGAGGCATACCAGGCCTCCTTGTCCATCATGAACAGCTGGAGTCTGCCCAAACCCATGTCCATTGAGTCGGTGATGCCATCCAACCAGCTCATCCTTTGTCGTCCCCTTCTCCTCTTGCCCTCAATCTTTCCAAGCATCAGGGTCTTTTCAAATGAAGTACTGGAGTTTCAGCTTAAACATCAGACCTTCCAATGAACACCCAGGACTGATCTCCTTTAGGATGGACTGGTTGGATCTCCTTGCAGTCCAAGAGACTCTCAAGAGTCTTCTCCAACACCGCAGTTCAAACACATCAATCTTCGGTGCTCAGCTTTCTTTATAGTCTAACTCTCACATCCATACATAACTACTGGAAAAACCAGAACCTTGACTAGATGGACCTTTGTTGGCAAAGTAATATCTCTGCTTTTTAATATGATGTCTAGGTTGGTCATAACTTTCCTTACAAGGAGTAAGCATCTTTTAATTTCATGGCTACAGTCACCATCTGCAGTGATTTTAGAGCCTCCCAAAATAAAGTCTGACACTGTTTCCACTGTTTCCCCATCTATTTCCCATGAAGTGATGGGACTGGATGCCATGATCATAGTTTTCAGAATGCTGAGCTTTAAGCCAACATTTTCAATTTCCTCTTTCACTTTCATCAAGACGCTCTCTAGTTCTCTTCATTTTCTGCCATAAGGGTGGTGTCATCTGCATATCTGAGGTTATTGATATTTCTTCCATCAATCTTGATTCCAGCTTATGCTTCTTCAGCCCAGCGTTTCTCATGATGCACTCTGCAAGAAGTTAAATAAGCAGGCTGACAATATACAGCCTTGACATACTCCTTTTTCTATTTGGAACCAGTCTATTGTTCCATGTCCAGTTCTAACTGTTGCTTCCTGACCATGGTACTTCTGATTTAAAGATATTAATTTCCTTCATTATTGACATTGCTTAGTCACTCAGTTGTGTCCTACTCTTTGCGACCTCTTTGACTGTAACCTGCCAGGCTCTTCTGTCATGAGATTTTTCAGGCAAGAAGAATACTCTTTCTCTAACTGACATTGCCATTTTCTAATATTTAAAGGGACTTCCCTGGTGGCTCAGTGGTAAAGAATCTTCCTTCAATGAAGGAAAGCCTAGTTTGATTCCTGGGTTGGGAAGATCCCTTGGAGAAGGAAATGGCTGGGAAATCTCATGAACAGAGAAGCCTGGTAGACTACAGTCCATCAAGTCGCAAGAGTTGGACAGGACTTAGCAACTAAACCACCACCACCACCAATATGTAAAAATATAATTCAGTTCACTTCTTGGCTGAGGGTCAAATTTACAGAGAGGACCCTACCTTTGGCTTCCTACAGTTTTGTTTATTTTCCATACTCCCCAGCTGTATTGGCAAACTAGGTCCCATTATTTTTTGTTGCCTGGTTACCATCTCAGCACTGTCTAGAGAGAACACTATCTTGATAATCAGTTACTTCTAGGAAGCTGAGTAGTGTACTTCATTAATGAAAAACACATGCCAAGAAGAACTTCCTTCAATGTATAAAGTACATTTTAACCAAGTAACTGCAAGATTTATTTAGGCCAAGTCAACTGAAGTTGAATTGCCAGGGGCAAATATCAAATATAAAGTGCTCCTAGAGAGTTTCCCTGTATATATAAAAAAAGGACATGTAGGTGAAAAACAAGAAAGTTTTAGCATTAAAATAGTGGGAACACAGCAATGATAGATATACATATAAGTTGATTTGGTGGGCTTGGCATCTCTAGAATCAATAACACTTTAGGGATATAGCAAGAAGTATACACGATGTACAGGTCAGACATGAGTTCCTGTACCAACTTCGGACTTTTCTTCTGTTGGTGATGGAAGTAGAGCTGAATCTCCATTTTGCTATCTATAAAAACAGGGAAAATTATTTTAATTGCCTATTGTTGGGTGGTTTCCAAGACACCATGGGAGAGTTGTCTACCAAGGAAACTCATCATAGATTCAGCATCCAAAGTTTCACTTGGAGGCTGGTCACATAGGTACACTGGACTTGCTTTTAATTATGCCCTCCACTGTCCTAAATTTAGGCAGTTAAAGCAAATCCAGTTAACCATAAAGGTCTGCTGCTAAGCTGCTAAGTCACGTCACTCGTGTCCGACTCTGTGTGACCCCAGAGACAGCAGCCTACCAGGCTCCCCTGTCCCTGGGATTCTCCAGGCAACAATACTGGAGTGGGTTGCCATTTCTGTCTCCAGTGCATGAAAGTGAAAAGTGAAAGTAAAGTCGCTCAGTCAAGTCTGACTCTTTGCGACCCCATGGACTATAGCCTACCAGGCTCCTCCATCCATGGGATTACCCAGGCAAGAGTACTAGAGTGGGTTGCCATTGCCTTCTCCCCATGAAAGGTCTATAAAGCTGGTGGCTTCCTCCTTAAGTTTATATATTATCCTTTCTTACTTGGTCTGAGGTATACATTCAGGCACAGTACAAACGCACTTAATATGTGTTAAAAATATACAACCTATGTACAGCTCCATTTCAGATGGTTCCATCAGAAAACTGGCTGTTTCTCATGGGCATCCCTGAGTCTTCCAAACAGTCCTGCCAGCATCCATAGTGTTGTCATCAGTTATGGGCTCACAGAGGCACATCTTAAATCTGAAGATGTCCATGAGTCTGGGTTCTATTCATTGAGCACATGCCTGCTTTCATTTGAGCACAGATCTTACTGAAATGAAAACAGCTAATAAGCAGACAGTAGAAGGTTTCAGTTTAGAATCAGATCTAAAAAGTTAAGATGTGAGAATATGGTATTCCAAAAAGCTAGTGGCTTTGCTTTGGGTACGCCGAATCTAGATACAGGAGGGCCAGACTCTGTGTTGCAAACTATAGAACTGAAATAAGGCTTCCCTCAGCCCATTTTATCTTGTTAATCTTAGAGTCCAAATGGACTTTCTTTAAACAGTACACTTCAGGTAGGAAAATAATCAGTTTCTAGGGGTCAGACTGGAGAAGGCAGTGTCAGCCCACTCCAGTACTCTTGCCCGGAAACTCCCATGGATGGAGGAGACTAGTAGGCTGCAGTCCATGGAGTCGCAAAGAGTCGGACACGACTGAGTGACTTCACTTTCACTTTTCACTTTCATGCTTTGGAGAAGGAAATGGCAACCCACTCCAGTATTCTTGCCTGGAGAATCCCAGGGACAGGGGAGCCTGGTGGGCTGCTGTCTATGGGGTCACAAAGAGTCGGACACGACTGAAATGACTTAGCAGCATCAGCAGCAGCCGGGGTCAGGCATCTAATTTTTACAAAAATTTACTATTAATAAACCAATAATACTTTTCCATGTGATGACTGCCTCTCTTTTCTCTTATTCCAAGAGGCTCCAATAGGAAAAAAAAAAAAAAAAAAAAGGAAGGAAGGAGGAAAATAAATCATTTATAAAGAAATTGTTTTATTTCCAAAACTCAAAGAATTTAAATTTCAGTGCCACCATCAGCAAGGGAGTTGTATCCCACTAAATTGTGTAAGAGTGTGCACATCTTTCACTTTAAAATTTATGAAACTGCAAACATATC
Source organism: Aepyceros melampus (assembly GCA_006408695.1). Classification (NCBI taxonomy): domain Eukaryota; kingdom Metazoa; phylum Chordata; class Mammalia; order Artiodactyla; family Bovidae; genus Aepyceros; species Aepyceros melampus. Next base: position 26,323 of record SJXQ01003993.1, read on the forward strand.
ACATTTTACATTCATTTTTTCCTGCACTCAGATGCCATAGCTACAAAACACAAAGCCATTTGCTTTGATCTCACTGTAAGTCTACTCAAACACCTAGCAATAAATTTAGCAATTAAAGGATTAACATGGGGATAGGGTAGCTGCTGCAGCACTGACAGCAGCAAGGATGGAGTGTTTCTGTTTTTCTCCCACCCCCCACCCTTTGGTTTATCTAAAGCTTTGCTCCAGCCTGGTGAACTCATTTAACTTTTTCTCATTCTACTTGGAAGAGAGAGCAATGTAGATCTTTAACTTCCCAGGATTGGTTTTATCATTTTGAACTCTGTAGGTAACTTTCATCTTTCACTTTTTCATACCATGTATGACTCTATAACCACCCAGAGACCATGGTGCTGCCATCCTTCACCCTTCTCATTTTCTTTTCCCCAAACAGCACTGTTTTCTCTGTTTAGTCACTAAATCAATTCTGACTCTTTGAGGCCCCATGGACTGTAGCCCACCAAGTGCCCTTGTCCATGGAATGCTCCAGAGAAGAATACTGGTGTGGGTTGCCATTTCCTGCTCCAGGGGATCTTCCCAACCCAGGGACTAAAACTGCATTACTGGCAGATTCTATACTACTGAGTCACCTGGGAAGCTCAAATATCACTGAAGTCATATTTCAATGAGCTAAAGTCACTCTAGTGAATTCCACCTCAGTCAATGATCTGTCAGGGGTCCCCAAGACAATTCTCACATACCCAGATTCACTAAAATGCATAGGACTTAGTATATAAATTTTCTAATATCTAACTGGGCTCCATAATCACTGCAGATGGTGACTGAAACCATGAAATTAAAAGATGCTTGCTCCTTGAAAGAAAAGCTATGACAAAACTAGGCAGCATACTAAAAAGCAGAGGCATTACTTTACTGACAAAGGTCCAATAGTCAAAGCTATGGTTTTTCCAGTAGTATGTATGGATGTGAGAGTCGGACCTAAAAGAATGCTGAGTGTGAAGAATTGATGCTTTTCAACTGTGGTGTTGGAAAAGACTCTTGAGAGTTCCTTGACAGCAAGGAGATTAAACCAGTCAATCCTAAAAGAAATCAGTCCTGATTACTCTTGGAAGGAGTGATGCTGAAGCTCAAGATCCAATAACTTGGCCACCTGATGCAAAGAACTAATTCACTGGAAAAGACCCTGATGCTAGGAAAGATTGAGGGCAGAACAAGGGGCTGACAGAAGATGAGATGGTTGGATGGCATCACTGACTTGATGGACATGAGTTTGAGCAAGTTCCATGTTTTGGTGATGGACAGGGAAGCCTGGCATGCTGCAGCCCATGAGATCACAAAGAGACAGACACGACTGAGCAATTGAGCAGAACTGAACTGAAGGCACATTAAAGTGATGTAGTAAAGTTATACAGCCAGATGATAAATAAAAAAGGCAAAAGAGGAATCTGAAGGAAGTCAAGTATATGCTTCCTTATTCCTTCTCCCTCCTGACTAGCCACACAGAGTGCTACCCCCAGCAATGAAAAGTCAGCAATACGTATGTGAAGTTTCTGTCCAGGTAAACAAACAAACCCAGTGCCCAGATTTTTACTGGGCACTGATCACTTAGGTAGCCCCTGCCTAGACATAGTAAAATTCCAGATTCCAAGAAAGAATTAAAACTTTCACAGTCTATGTATAGTGAACCATACTTATTTAGGGAACTACTTTTAATAGTATAAGGAAATGTTTACAAATCAAGTCTCAGACACCAGCCAAGGGTCAACTTTATGTTAACTAATTCCTTCCCTTTCATCCCCTCCCTTCCTGTCTTGAGTTATAGTTCACATACCATAAAATTCACACATTTAAAGTATACAATACAATGGTATATTCAGAGTACTACAGCCATCATTAAAATCAATTTTAGAATATTTTTGTAGCCCTGAAAAGAAACCTGTACCTATTAAGCAGTCACTCCCTCCCTCTCCTAACCTCTAGCCCTTGGGAAGTACTAATCTAGTTTCTATATTTACAGATTGGCTTATTCTTGACATTTCATGTAAAGTAAGCCATACAATACACAGTTTTCTATGTCTGGCTTCTTTAAATGAGCACAATGTTTTCAAGTTATCAGAATTTAATTATTTTTATGGCTAAATAATATGCCATTGTATATAGTTATCACACTTTAAAGATCTGTTCATTAGTTGATTGACATTTGGGTTGTTTCCAGTTTTTGACTATTGTGAATAGTACTACTAAGAACCAGGGCTTCCCTGGTGGCTCAGAGGTTAAAGCGTCTGCCTCCAATGCAAGAGATCCAGGTTCGATTTCTGGGTCAGGAAGATCCCCTGGAGAAGGAAATGGTAACCCACTCCAGTATTCTTGCTTGGAGAATCCCATGGATGGAGAAGCCTGGTAGGCTACAGTCTGCGGGGTCACAAAGAGTCGGACATGACTGAGCGACTTCCTTCACCTTCACTAAGAACATACCTGTAAAGCATTTTTTTTAAACCTGTTTACAGTTCGTTCGAGTATAAATCTAAGAATGGAGTTTCTGGATCATATGGTAATTTTAGGTTTAAAATTTTGAGAAACCACCCAACTGCTTTTCACAACAGCTTTACCATTTTACATTCTCACCAGCAAAGCATGAAGGTTCGGATACCTCGACATCCTTGCCAACCCTGGCTTTTTCCCTTTTTTTTTTTTTTTTTAAATTGCCATTCTAATGGCAATTAAGGAGTATTTCTTGTGGTTTTGATTTGCCTTTTACTAATGACTCCTGATGTTGAGCATCTTTCTGTGTACTTACTATAGGTCACTTTTATATCTTCTTTGGTGAACTATTAAAATCTTTTGTCATTTTAAACGTTGGGGTTGTCTTTTTAATATTGAGTTATAGCTTTTAAAAAAATATATACAATTTACCCATTCAATAAATCTTCAATGGAAGATTGAAGATCTTCCCATTCAATAAATGGCCTTTTCATTTTATGCTATCGTTTGCATCACAGAAAAGTTTTTAACTATGACAAAGTTCCATTTATCTAATTTTTTTTGATAAACTGTGCTTTTAGTGTCATGTCTAAGATGTCATTTATGCTTTACCTAACCTAAAGTCATAAATATTTACTCCCATATTTTCTTTTTTTTAATTTAAATTTTTTATATTAATTGAAGGCTAATTACTTTACAATATTGTATTGGTTTTGCCATACATCAACATGAATCTGCCACGGGTCCATATTTTCTAATTAAAAAAATTTGCTCCTACATTTAGATCAGTGATTAATTTTGAGTTTATTTTTGTATATGGTCTGAGGAAAGTGTTCAACTTCACTGTTTTGCAAGTGAATATTCAGTTGTACCAGTACTAACTGCTGAAAACAGTATTCTTTCTACATTGACTTTTTCTGGCACTCTTGTCAAACATCAATTGTCTATAAATGTAAGTATTTATTTCTGGACTCTCAATTCTAAGCCATTGATCTATATGTCTATATTCTTTTTTTTTTTTTTTTTACTCATTTCAATACTGCATTCTCTTTATTACAGAAATTTAGGTCAAATTTTGAAATTACCAAGTAAGAGTCCTCCGACTCTGTTTTTCCTCTCCAGTAGCAGTTTGACTGCTCTAGATTCCTTAATTTTCCTTAATGAATTCTAGGATCATCTTGTTAATTTCTGTGCAATAAGCCAGCAAGGATTTTTATGTAGCTTCTGTTGAATTTGTGTATTGATTTAGGGAGTCTTGCTGTCTGAACAGTATTAAATATAACAATCAATGAAAAAGGAATCTTTCTATTTAAATTTCTTTCAGCAATACTGTAGTTTTCAAAATTAATATAAATTTAACTTTACAAATGGTTAAATTTATCCTTAAGTATTTTGAATTTTTGGATGCTATTGTAAATAGAATTATTTTCTTCTTTTTTATTTTGTATTATTTAAGTAAGTATATAGAAACACAATTGTGTTTTGTATAGTGAGCTTGTATCTTACAGTCTTGCTGAAATTGCTCATTAGTTCTAACAGTTTTTTAGTGGATTCCTTGGGATCTACTATATACAAGATATTGTCATCGGCAAATATAGTTTTATTTCTTCTTTCCCAATTTCAATTCAGTTCAGTTGCTCAGTCATGTCTGACTCTTTGCTACCCCATGAACTGCAGCATGCCAGGCCTCCTGTCCAAACCCATAGCCATCGAGTCAGTGATGCCATCCAGCCATCTCATCCTCTGTTGTCCCTTTCTCCTCCTGCCCTCAATCTTTCCCAGCATCAGGGTCTTTTCAAATGAGTCAGCTCTTCACATCAGGTGGCCAAAGTATTGGAGTTTCAATCTACCAGGTTCCTCTATCCATGGGGTTTCCCAGGCAAGAATACAGGGGTGGGTTGACATTTCCTTCTCTAAGGGATCTTCCCAACCCAAGGCTTGAACACATGTATCTCTGGCATCTCTTGCATCGCAGGCGGATTATTTTTACCACTGAGCCATTGCTGAGTCTGGCTAGATTAGCTTTTTTCTGTACTTATGGTCGCATGTTATACTATTGAGCATCAGAGGGAATGAGAACTGTGAAGATTCTTTATGAAATGTAAATCCTATCCAGATGAATATGTTTATTATTACTTATAAATTTGAGCCACTATTAAGTATTTGGACGAACAATGTAGGCCATAACAAATCCAGATCAATTGTTTGGTATTAACTGCCAATGACTGTTAAGGTTCCTACCTCTGCTTAGGAAAAGCTGCATTTTTCACATTTGTTCAGGGGCTTCTTTCTTCACTTCAATATATCAGAGAAACATCTGTCTTGTGTTTAAATCTGTGCAAACTCAGCAGGATTGGTACAGTGATTTGGTACAAGCCAAATACAGGAACAGAGTTCCTAGTATCTACAATCCATTTCACCACTACTTCCTAGAGATTGTCACAGGTCTAAGAAGTAAGAGTAAGTATTCATTTGCCATAGGTAAGGTCTTGAATGAGAGATTACAAAGACTTTCATTTTTCACTTTCATGCATTGGAGAAGGAAATGGCAACCCATTCCAGTGTTCTTGCCTGGAGAATCCCAGGGAAGGGGGAGCCTGGTGGGCTGCCATCTGTGGGGTCACAAAGAGTCGGACACGACTGAAGCGACACAGCAGCAGCAGCAGCAGCAGCAGCAGCAGAGTGGGTGTAGGAAATGTCCACGTTAAAGAACAATATATATTTTTTGCACCTATGTAAGTGCATAGAAATCTATAAAATACCAGCTTTCCGCTCTTCTTTTCCTATCCCCAACTGGAATTTAAATCTCAGCAAATAAGATCTTGAAAACACAAGGAGAGAAATGGACTTCATCCTGCAAAATAAATACATCTTTAATATTTAAAAATGAATTATACTGAACAGATGCTTTTAATATCATGCTGATCTACCCTCCTCAAGAAAGCACTATGAGTCCAAATGTGATTACAAGTCTAATTGGAATTAAATTGAAATCAAATACAAATTTTGTTTGATTGATCTCAACCAGATTAGAGGAAAACAGCCAAATCTGTCCATTAAACTTTACCTGATCTTTGGTAGTATGAAGTTTTCTATAGGTCTAATTCAGTCAGCACTTTTCAAATATTATCTTCATGACCTATAAAATGAATATATGTTGAATTGTGGGTCACTTAAGTGAAACATACTGGATAATACATTACATGACCTCAAGGTAATGGGATTCAGAAAAAAAAATTGCAAGTAAATGGTGAGAATAAAAATGAAGTATGAAAACTTGGCTCAGTGAAGTGAATACTGTTTTTCACAAAAAGTGTCAAATTTTAAGGTTTGAAAAGTAAGTAAAAATCAAAGGTAATGCAAGGGGCTATAAGCTATAGTTTGTTTTGTGTGTGTGTGTGTGTGTGTGTGTGTGTGTGTGTGTGATGCCAAAGAATCCTTCACCTACATGAATATCACAAAGTTCCATCTCCTATATTTTTCTCTAGACGTTTAATAGTTTTAGGCATTACATCTAGATATGATTGTTGCATGTGGTATAAGGTAAAGGTCTGTGTTCATTCATTTGCATATGGATGTCTAGTTGAATCAGTACCATTTGTTGAAAGATTTCCTTTAACCATTGAATTGCCTTGGCAGCTTTGTCAAAATTGATAATTATATGTGTGGGTTTATTTCTGGTCTTTCTGTTCTGTACCACTGAACTATATGTCTCTATGTCTGTCATTTCAGTATGCCAAAATGTCTGGATTAATATAGATTTATAGTCTTATAATCAAATATCATAAGTACTCCCACTTTACTCTTCTTTAAAACAATTTATTTGCTTATCCTAGGAGCTTTGTATTTCCGTATAAATTTTAGAATCTAAGCCTACTGGAGTTGTTTTTGTGATTGCATTTAATCTATAGATCAAGTCAGGGAAAAAATGCCATCTTAAAGTATTGTTTCTGATTCATAAACATGTTACATTTCTCCATTTGTTTAGGTTAAATTTCATAGCAATGTTTTATAGTTTATTGAAGGGAAATGTTTTGCTAATTTGTAAAAACTATATTTGGATGCTATTGTAAATAGACATTTTATTACTGCTAGAATATAGGAATAAAATGGATTTTTACATTTGTTGTTCTGGTTCACTCACAATGTAATGTCATTATGCCAAGTGAAATAAAATCAGACAGTCAGTTCAGTCACTCAGTCATGTCCGACTCTTTGTGACCCCATGGACTACAGCACGCCAGGTTTCCCTGTCCTTCACCAACTCCCAGAGTTTGCTCAAACTCACGTCCATTGAGTCGTTGATGCCATCCAACTATCTTATCCTCTGTCGGCTCCTTCTCCTCCTGCCTTCAATCTTTACCAACATCAGGGTCTTTTTCAGAGGGTCAGTTCTTCGCATCAGGTAGCCAAATTATTGGAGTTTCAGTTTCAGCATCAGTCTTTTCCATAAATATTCAGAGTTGATTTCCTTTCAACTGGTTTGATCTCCTTGCTGTCCAGGGGACTCTCAAGAGTCTTCTCCAGCTAAAATTTGAAAGCATCAACTCTTCGGCACTCAGCCTTTTTTATGGTCCAACTCTCACGTCTACACATGACTACTGGAAAGACCGTAAGTTTGACTACACAGACCTTGGCGGCAAAAATGCTGTTTCTTATTTTTAATATGCTGCCTAGGTTTGTCATAGCTTTCCTTCCAAGGAGCAAGTGTCTTTTAATTTCATGGCTGCAGTTACTGTCCGCAGTGATTTTGCAGCCAAGAAAAGAAAATTTATCACTATTTCTACTGTTTCTCCTTCTATTTGTCATGAAGTGATGGGAACAGATACCATGATCTTCGTCTTTTGAATGTCGAGTTTTAAGCCAGCTTTTCACTCTCCTCTTTCACCTTTGAAGAGACTGTTCAATTCTTGTGGATTTTTTTTTTATACAGTAGTATACATATTCAGATCTAATGTGGAACACATTGCTAAATTCACATATTAACTATATTCTGATATTATGTCTTTCTAGTTTTAAGACTAAAAATCTCTTTTAACCTCAGTTAACTTTACCCACCTGTTTTGTCTCTTTCATCATCAAAGTTCTTTTAAAAATTGAAAGTTTCTTATTTCCACATCGCCTCACATTCATCTCTCAATGAATTCTAAACTGGTTTACTTCTACAACAATCTGCTGAGATTCCCACATCTCTTCACTGCAATTTCTAACACCATGGCTCTCAATGTTCTTACGTTTTGAATTATAATATAATCCCTTTAATTTTTGTTTGACCTCACTTCCACTTTTAACACTGATGATGTTAAATGCACCATTTTTCTGGTTTAATAACTAATTCTCTAGCAACTTCTTTTTATCAATTCTGTTAGCTTCTTCCTTTGCTCAGTCTTTTAATTTAGGAATCTTGTGTTTGGCCCTCTTTCCACATCACACACTTCTCGGGTGATTTCACACAATTTTCTGACTCCAATTAACACTGATATACTGATGACTTTGACATCCGTACAACCAAAACCAAATAATATTTCCTAGTCTGGCAAATTACTTGTCAGAGGACATGGACTAACCCAGAAAAAGAAACCTGAGATTCATCCTTGATTACCATCATCCAATCAGTTGTCAAATTGTTTCATTTTATCTCCTGATATTTCATAAACTGTCTACTTTATCCCCATTCCTACTGAAACTTAGCTTAGACAAATATCATCTCTTCCTAGAACCCAGTTCTGACTACTGTCCTGGCTCCCATTTCTTTAATATTTATTTGCAATATTTGCCTATTTACACTGTGGCCAGAATTATATTTTTTAACACAAATCTCATCATGAATTATCACTGAAAAATGGAAAGTGAAAGTTTTAGTTGCTCAGTTATGTCTGACCCTTTGTTATCCCATAGACTGTAGCCCGCCAGGCTACTCTGTCCATGGAAGTTTCCAGGCAAGAATACCGGAGTGGGTAGTCATTCCCTTCTTGAGGGGATCTTCTCAACTCAGGAATCAAACCTGGGTCTCCTGCATTGCAGGAAGATTCTTTAATATCTGAGCCACCAGGGAAACCCAAATTAACAATTGCTCAATCAGAACAAATAAATACTTTGTTCAAATAATTGAAGATATATTAATGAAAAGTATCCAGTCTGAAGAAGAGAACCTCAGTGAGATACTATCAAGTATTGTAAGAAATCTAAAAATTATGTAAGAAATCTAAAAATTATGAACTGTTAATAGACACAACATCATGGATTAATTCTAACAGCGTTTTTCTGAGAGAAAAAATAAAAGACACAAAAAGAAGATGTTGTTTGATTCCATTTCTGTGAAGTTTCACAATAAGTAAAACACATGTAACATGGAAAAAATAAGATAAATGCGTTAATTAATTTTATCTTGAGAAGATTTAAACCTAGAAAGTGATATTCATGCAAAAATATTGAATCATACTAGATAGCAATGAAAATGATTCACACCTGCACATAGATACTGAGTTAGAGGTCAGACAGAAAATCATAACTCATAAATAATTCAATTTATATAAATTTCAAAAGTAGGTAAAATTTAACTATAACACTTAGAAATACAAAACTAGATCAAAGTATAAAGAAAGGCAAGATAATGATTTCTATAAAAATCAACTTTATGGGTATTTTGAAGGATACAGATAGAAAGGATTGTAATTGAGTAGGTGCTGAGTGTTTTGGTGATGTTTAATTTGATTTGAGTAGTAGCGACATGGGTTTTCACTTTATAACAATGAAGGTAAAAATATATAACAATGAAGGTAAAAATACTGGTTCAATCATAAGTATGTAATTGTTAAATACAAGTTCTGTGAAAATATGGACTGAATAAAAATGTTTATTTTTTTTAGTGCTTTATCTCTAGCATCTAGCACATAATAAATACTCAATAAATATTTTGGGAAAAAATGAATGAATGAAAGAACTGAGCACCCATTCTGTTTAGCATCCAGCTACTGGATGTTGTTATGGGTACATTCAAGTTACCAATAATCTTGTTTGTGAGAACGAGGAATACTTGCAACATGCACTGAACAAATAGTAAATTCCCAAATTAACTTTTGATTTATTTTTTGCTTTCCAAGGTCATTATTTCATTGTTCTAGTTTATTAATCTCCATCATACAAACATATTTTAAAATTTCCTACTTTATAAGTGGTGGCGGATCTGGCATTCCACTTTTGCAAGCATGAATTTCCTATGAAGTATGTTATTTTCTTATGAAATAAGAGCTGTGAAATTGCACATTTGTGAAAAGGTACCGATTTTTTAATTAATATTTATCAATGACTTCTTAAAAATGTTAACAAATGTATAACATGATAGCTAGATAATCAACTTGTTTATTTGAACTATAAACTGATTATAATTCATGTTTCTACTAGTTCTTATCTTCTATTTTGCCAAAATTGTCTCCATACCAGCCCTCTGCTTCTTTTGCAATATCCAGATGTTTGCTCTGCTATGAGAAAACATATCCAAAGTAAATAAATAAATAGGTTACTGCCAATAGAATAATACCTATAAATTACATTATATTTCTTATTCCATTTGACTTTTCCTTTGTTTACAATGGAATTTCAAAAGTAAATAGTACCATCAAGCTCAACAATGCTAAATGTCAATGCAGTGAACAGAAAATAAACAAATAGTATTTCAGTTCATAAACATAAAAATGATCACCTAATAAGATTTTAATGGATTTTAAGAACAGCTTTCACACATATTGCTTTTTTTCCCACCCAATAGAAGGAATAAGCTACAAAGGTCTGTTCCCATTTCTTGTAAATTGTGAAATTTATGACATCAGAGACAGGAGACCCAAATGATTGACATTTTATTAAGCTGCACACATCTCAAACACAGTATTTTTTGCTTTACTTCTGCCTTCCTTCTCAAAGACAGTAAAATTTTTACTTAAGTCATGTTTATTGAGACATAATTTACATAAAGCAAAATTCAGCCTTTTTAGGTACATAGCTCTGTAAGTTGTGAAAAATGAATGATCAAGATAAAGGGTATTCCCACCACTTTGAAAGACTCTCTTTTCCATATTTATAGTGAAATATACATCCTTTCCCAAGCCCCTAATAGCCACTGCTCTGTTCTTCATCCCATAGTTTCATTTTTATTCAGATAATCATAAAAAATGGAATCATAGAATTTATAGCCCTTTTGAGTATGGTTTCTTTCACTTAGCATAATGCTTGTGGGATTGATCAATGTTATTGCTTATTTCCATAGGTTTCTTCCTTTTTATTGCTGAGTAGTATTCCTTAGATTTATATTTACATACATATAAATCTAGTTAATGTATATTTTGAGTTATATTGTATATATATTGCAAATACAATTTTGTATATATTGTATACAATGTATATTTCTAGTTTTTTGGTAATCATGAATTAACCTGCTATGTATAGTCATGTACAAGTTTATATGAGGACATATGTTTCTATTTCTATTGGGTAAATATTTTGGAGTAGCATTGCTGAGTCATATGGTAAGTCTATGTTTATCAGAAACTACCAAACTGTTTTCCAAAGTGACTTTATCATTTTACTTTCAGTTCTAGTTGCTCAATATTATTGTTATCATGTTATCCTCCATTCTAATAGGTATCAGTATATGGTTTTAATTTCCATTTCTCTAATCACCAAGGATGTTGATCATCTTTTCAAGTGCTTCTTTGCTATCTGTATCTCTGCTATGATGAAATGTCTTATCAAGGAAAATACTCTCTAAATGCAAAAGAAAAAATTTGGTACATGTTGAGATTCCTATGCAGTCTATTTCCCTCTTCTCTGAGAACTATTCTTCTCCCAGATGGCTCCTGGCAGCCATGTTTGTATTATGTGCCCTCATTCTTCTTTTATGACATCACGGGATCAAACTCAAGGAAAATCAATCCAATGACTGTGCTGGATAATATGAGCAAGCTGTAGTACCCGGATAACACAGCTATATATGCTGAATTTGAAAGGGTATTAAATACATTATTTTTAACCCTGTATCATCACCAGGTCCATATTTAAATGAAGACTGTCTGAAGAGAGAGAAAGAGAATAAAAAAACAGATGCACATATCTGAAACTATGTAGCCCCAGAAAGAGATTAAGAGAGACTTATGGTTTGCGGTAGCTTTACAGTTTTGGAAAGTCTCTCATGGGACCTAGATGCACTTCCTATCACTGACTCTTCATAAAATAACCCTATATCCTTCACATAAATTTCCTCTTAGTTATTGCATTTCTTTTCCTTGCCACCAAATATCCTTTTACTAAAATAACAAACATATATATTCTGACTGAATAAAAAAAGGAGAATACTTAAAATTCAAAAGATTTCAAGTTTTACATGTGATGAATTGTTTATTAGACAAAAATGTATTAGAATATTGAAGGCTTCCAGGTCCACAGATCCTTTCTGAGCATTCCTTGGTACAATATCTTGCCCCATGTGCACGCAGCACTGAATCATAGCTGGTTTGATATGATACTGATCTCTGAAACAATGACAGCAACCCAAAAACTGTATATCTGTCTATAGGGTACCTTGGATTACAGTAACAATAAAGATTCTTTATATCACATGATAATTGGCAAAATCAATAACACCATCGTGTGGAAGAGTCTAAAGGTGAGAACAAAGGGGAAGCAAGTTAGGAGCTGTAGGATCAGTGGAAGTAGAGACAGAACAGTTAAGTCAGCGTTATACTGAAACACTCACATAGAGAGCATCTCATTTCTGAGGAGATGTCCATTGACCTTCGGGTACTAACGCCACTGCAACAACTAGACAATTTTCTTTTCCCTCACTAACTCATGGAAACTTACAAAATACCACCATAGTGAAGGTAACATACATAGGTCTTTATCACTTCAGTTGACTATATCCTTATATCTGTAAATTCTGTAACTAACACTTTCTGAAATCAACACTATGAAATACAAATGATAAATGTGAAGTCCTGCCTTAGTTTTAAATAATGAAATGTATAAGGTATACTATTTTCCCAACTATGTGTGTAAAAGATTGGACACTGAAATAACTCTAAGCACATAAAATAGCAGTAGGAAGTGGCATGCAATAAATAATTGTTATGTAAGGCTGCATCAATGGAAAGAGGATGTCCAGAACCATGGAAGCAATGAGCATTCTTTACCTCGTCAAAATGGGTCAGAATTCATGGTTTAAAGTTCTGAGTTATATATTTTTAGAAATCCTCTTGACATACTAGAACTATACTCAGAGAAGAATGAATAAAATGCTAAATGATAAATAAACATTGCCAATAGAGAAAATTAGAAGAGTACATGAGTGGAGTCTTCATAGATATGAATCAAAATAGAAGATGGTTTTGTGTACATCTAGAGGAAAGAGGTCAGGAATAGATTAAAATTATAAATAGATTTCACATCAATAGAATACACACTTAATAACTAGAACTGCTCAAAAATGGAACCAGGATGGCTTGTGATATCCCAAGTTAGATAAGAATGAGTCTGAGATAGTTGGAAAAGAAATTCATTTCTAGGCCTGAAATCCTTATATAAGTAAATACTATTCTTGGAAACAATTTTATCTTCTAGATGCTTAGCTCCTTGAGGGCAATAACTTGGCCTTTACTGTGTTTTATATCTGACTCTGAATGTAATGCTCTCAAAAATATTCATTAATGTTTTAAAATGACCTTTCATATTTGTGTCCTCTTCCCTCTGCCAAAGAAACATCTCATATAAAAATACCAATGAACAGCAAATACGGATATCCACTCTTCTGAATGAATAGATTGTTTATGTCATACTTTCCTTGAGGGCTTCTTAACATTCTTGCTTCTTCTGCAGAGAGGTCCAGTGAGAGCCTGCTCCCAATCAAGAGAATGTCATTCCCATAATACATCATAAGACATTCCTATGGCAGGAGCAGGAGGTCAGGAACTGCCCTTTTCAAAAACTTTAATGAAAAATAATCTGCTGATCAACTTTATGTTAAACAGACTCAGATGCCAAGCAAGGCAACAAGCTCGGATGAAAAGTTAGGTCCCTGCCTATGAATGAAAGATAGATTCCTTTCTAATATCTTTAGAGAACAATGGAGGGATGGGAATAAATCATGTGCTAAAATAAATACAGGAATGGGAGAAAACAGACTCTGGATTTAATCTCAGCAATAAGTCTAAACGCAAGGTGTCATCTCAGACAAATTGCTTCATTTCTCTGTGCCTCAGTTTCTTGATCACCTGCATATGTGCTCAGTCACTTCAGTCCTATCTGACTCTTTGTGAACCTATGGATCATAGCCCACCAGGCTCCTCTGTCAATGAGATTCTCTAGGCAAGAAGACTGGTGTGGTTTGCCATGCCTTCCTCCAGGGGATCTTCCTGACACAGGGATCAAACTTGCATCTGCTTGTGTCTCCTGCATTGCAGGCAGATTCTTTACCAACTGAGCCACCTGGGAAGCCCCTCTTGATCACTTAATGGCCCTCTAATAACTGATCTCAGGCACTGGTAGATTGCTCAGTGCCACAACTTGTAAGTGCAAAAAGAAAAGAAGCTTTCCCAATAAAGAGATCTGGTTCTACTTATAGGCACCCACTAATTCTTTTATCTCCTTGAGCAGTATCTGATATCTAAATTCTTATCTATTAAAATGTACTATACTATCATATACACAGATCGGATAAATAATGTGCCTTAATTAAAACCTAGAGAAGCATCAGCAATCAAAGGCTAAAGGCTTATGCTAAACCATAAAATGAATACATTATATGAAGCAATATAATACTATATTTAGTGATAAGAATAACCATCATTAAACACTTTTGCTCAGAACTAATTGTTAACACTTTTCTAGAGTCCCAGGGACTTTCACTGATTTACTACAAGACCTCTTAATTTCATACAGATCTGAGTTTGAGTCTTGGACAATGACACGTAAGATTTACAAGATCTGGTAAATTTTTTCACTTCTCCAGCTCTCAGTTTCTTAATTATACAATGGGTACACTAAGACCCAACTCACAGGTATGTTAACTACTTAGCACAGACTTTGATACTTGATAGGCCCTCCCTGTGGGGACTTAGGCAACCCCATGTCCAAGAAGAGGTGGCTGCATGGCTGCAGGAGGGCTGAGAGGAGCTATTTCACGTTCAAGGTCAGGAGGGGCAGCTGTGAGGAGATACCCCTCATCCAAGGTAAGGAGCAGCGGCTGCACTTTGCTGGAGCAGCCGCAAAGAGATATCCCATGTCCAAGGTAAGAGAATCTCAGGTAAAAATGTAGGTGTTGCGAGAGGCATCAAAGGGCAGACACACTGAAACTGTACTCACAGAAAACTAGTCAATCTAATCACATGGACCACAGCCTTGTCTAACTCAATGAAACTAAGCCATGCTTTGAGGGGCCACCCAAGACGGGCAGGTCATGGTGGAGAGGTCTGACAGAATGTGGTCCACTGGAGAAGGGAATGGCAAACCACTTCAGTATTCTTGCCCTGAGAACCCCATGGATAGTATAAAAAGGCAAAATGATAGGTTACTGAAAGAGGTACTCCCCAGGTTGGTTAGGTACCCAATATACTACGGGAGATCAGTGGAGAAATAACACCAGAAAGAATGAAGGGATGGAGCCAAAAAAAACAATATCCAGCTGTGGGTGTGACTGGTGATAGAAACAAGATCTGATGCTTTAAGAGCAACATTTCATAGAAATCTGGAATGTTAGGTCCATGAATCAAGGCAAATTGGAAGTGGTCAAACAAGAGATGGCAAGAGTGAACATCAACATTCAAGGAATCAGTGAACTAAAATGGACTGGAATGGGTGAATTTAACTCAGATGACGATTATATTTACTACTGTGGGCAGGAACCCCTCAGAAGAAATGGAGTGGCCATCATGGTCAACAAAAGATCCGAAATGCAGTACTTGGATGCAATTTCAAAAACGACAGAATGATCTGTTTGTTTCCAAGGCAAACCATTCAATATCATGGAAATCCAAGTCTGTGCCCAAACCAGTAATGCTGAAGAAGCTGAAGTTGAACATTTCTATGAAGACTTGCAAGACCTTTGAGAACGAACACTCAAAAGATGTCCTCTTCATTATAGGGGACTGGAATGCAAAAGTAGGAAGTCAAGAATCACCTGAGATAACAGGCAAATTTGGCCTTGGAATATGGAATGAAGCAAGGCAAAGGTTAATAGAGTTTTGCCAAGAGAATGCACCGGTCATAGCAAAAACCCTCTTCCAACAATACAAGAGAAGACTCTACACATGGACATCACCAGATGGTCAACACTGAAATCAGATTGATTATATTCTTCACAGCCAAAGATGGAGAAGCTCTATACAGTCAGCAAAAACAAGACCAGGAGCTGACTGTGGCTCAGACCATGAACTCCTTATTGCCAAATTCAGACTGAAATTGAAGAAAGTAGGGAAAACCACTAGACCATTCAGGTATGACCTAAATCAAATCCCTTATGATTATACAGTGGAAGTGAGAAATAGATTTAAGGGCCTAGATCTGATAGACAGAGTGCCTGATGAACTATGGAATGAGGTTCATGACATTGTACAGGAGACAGGGATCAAGACCATCTCCATGGGAAAACAATGCAAAAAAGCAAAATGGCTGTCTGAGGAGGCCTTACAAATAGCTGTGAAAAGAACAGAAGTGAAAAGCAAAGGAGAAAAGGAAAGATGTAAGCATATCAATGCAGCGTTCTAAAGATTAGCAAGGAGAGGTAAGAAAGTCTTCCTCAGTGATCAATTCAAAGAAATAGAGGAAAACAACAGAATGGGAAAGACTAGAGATCTCCTCAAGAAAATTAGAGATGCCAAGGGAACATTTCATGCAAAGATTGGCTCGATAAAAGACAGAAATTGTAGGGACCTAACAGAAGCAGAAGATATTAAGAGGTGGCAAGAATCATAGAAGAACTGTACAAAAAAAGATCTTCACGACCAAGATAACCATGATGGTGTGATCACTCACCTAGAGCCAGACATCGTGGAATGTGAAGTCAAGTGGGCCTTAGAAAGCATCACTATGAACAAAGCTAGTGGAGGTGATGGAATTCCAGTGAAGCTATTTCAAATCCTGGAAGATGATGCAGTGAAAGTGCTGCACTCAATATGCCAGCAAATTTGGAAAACTCAGCAGTGGCCACAGGACTGGAAAAGCTAGGTTTTCATTCCAATCCCAAATAAAAGCTATGCTAAAGAATGCTCAAACTACTGCACAATTGCACTCATCTCACATGCTAGCAAAGTAATACTCAAAGTTCTCCAAGCCAGGCTTCAGGAATATGTGAACCATGAAATTCCAGATGTTCAAGCTGGTTTTAGAAAAGGCAAAGGAACCAGAGATCAAATTGCCAACATCTGCTGGATCGTGGAAAAAGTAAGAGAGTTCCAGAAAAAAACATGTATTTCAGCTTTATTGACTATGCCACAGCATTTGACTGTGTGGATCACAATCAACTGTGGAAAATTCTGAAAGAGATGGGAATACCAGACCACCTGACCTGCTTCTTTAGAAACCTATATGCAGGTCAGGAAGCAACACTTAGAACTGGACATGGAACAACACACTGCTTCCAAATAGAAAAAGGAGTATGTGAAGGCTGTATATTGTCACCCTGCTTATTTAACTTATATACAGAATACATCATGAGAAACTCTGGGCTGAAGAAGTACAAGCTGGAATCAAATTGCCAGGAGAAATATCAATAATGTCAGATATGCAGATGACACCACCCTTATGGCAGAAAGTGAAGAGGAACTAACAAGCCTCTTGATGAAAGTGAAAGAGGAAATTGAAAAAGTTGGCTTAAAGCTCAACATTCAGAAAACGAAGATCATGGCATCTGGTCCCATCACTTCATGGGAAATAGATGGGGAAACAGTGGAAACAGTGTCAGACTTTATTTTTTGTGGCTCCAAAATCACTGCAGATGTTGACTGCAGCCATGAAATTAAAAGACGCTTTCTCCTTAGAAGGAAAGTTATGACCAACCTAGATAGCATATTGAAAAGCAGAGACATTACTTTGCCAACAGATGTCCATCTAGTCAAAGCTATGGTTTTTCCAGTGGTCATGTATGGATGTGAGAGTTGGACTGTGAAGAAGGCTGAGCACTGAAGAATTGATGCTTTTGAACTGTATTGCTGGATAAGACTCTTGAGAGTCCCTTGGACTGCAAGGAGATCCAACCAGTCCATTCTGAAGGAGATCAGCCCTGGGATTTCTTTGGAAGGAATGATGCTAAAGCTGAAACTCCAGTACTTTGGCCACCTCATGTGAAGAGTTGACTCATTGGAAAAGACCCTGATGCTGGGAGGGATTGGGGGCAGGAGNTGGATAAGACTCTTGAGAGTCCCTTGGACTGCAAGGAGATCCAACCAGTCCATTCTGAAGGAGATCAGCCCTGGGATTTCTTTGGAAGGAATGATGCTAAAGCTGAAACTCCAGTACTTTGGCCACCTCATGTGAAGAGTTGACTCATTGGAAAAGACCCTGATGCTGGGAGGGATTGGGGGCAGGAGGAGAAGGGGACGACAGAGCATGAGATGGCCTGATGGCATCACCGACTCGATGGACATGAGTTTGGGTGAACTCCAGGAGTTGGTGGACAGGGAGGCCTGGCGTGCTGCGATTCATGGGGTCACAAAGAGTCGGACACAACTGAGCGACTGGACAAACTGAGGCCCTCCCTGAGTGCTCTTTCCATTTCTCTTGTTTTAGGTGCTTGGATTCTCAGTTTAGAGCTATTACTATTTGCCTCCTCCAAGGCTTTCTCTTCTATCTAGGGCTTCTCTTAAATACGTTTCCAGCTTTACCATGTCTCCTTTAGACAGCTTTAAGCTGCACTATCACTTTAATACACGCAGCCATTTTGAAAAGCAGTCCTGTGGATTTCTATTTTCCTTTAAAATCCTTGAGGGCTGTTTTAAAACTGTGAAATAAGAGGAACATTCCAGAAACTCTCTACAAAGATTTAACATTAGTCTCTTTGGGAAGAGAAACATGTTTATCCAAGTAATAATGCTACTTATTCCTCCTACCTTACAAGGAAGCTGTAAGAGAAGAATAAAAAAAAAAAAATAGAAGTTAAGTTTCTAATAACTCCCAGTCCTAGAGAATATTTAAATGGAAGGATCTGCTCTTCAATCAACTGGGAAACTTTATTTTTCTGACCATAAATGTGAAAGCTCATAGCAATTAAAATTATCTTTCTATTTTGCCACATCAATGTCCCTTCTATTGTGTTTCTGTATAGCCCATTTTGGTTGTATTCACTATCAGCAGCTAGGGATTACTGAAGTAGTCATTGCAGTAAGAAACTGTTCCACAACTTTGCAGGAATTTAATGGCATGCTCTTCATTACACAGAGCAAATTTTGATTCTGGGTAAGATGAAACCATAGCGAAAATATATTTAATGAGGAAGAAAATCACTGTGTGTTTGCTTTGTCCCTTCTTTCTCTGCATATGCTGTTGTGACAGGACTATACCAAGAAGACACTGGATGTTTGGTTCTCATCCCAGTGAGGTATTCAAATAGGAACAATTTTCATATCCATGAAAAAGAGCTTTAATGTTGAGAACTGCCATATGATGCACCAGGGGATCGCTTCACCCAATTTTCACTATGAGTTCCATATATGGAGAGGTTCTAACCCAGTAATAGTAGGATATACAGTTTGAGTTCTATCTTTAGTTATGACATGGGATTGTTAAGCCATTTACCTGCTCTGTCTCCAACTTTATTCCTTATTTTAATGAATCTGTCAGATCCTGGAATGACAGGTAACAGCAATGGCAGAGAACAAAGTGACAACCTCTGAGAACTAAAATTACTTTGATTCTACTCATTCATTCATTACCAAACATACATACATGCTCAGTCACTTCAGTTGTGTCTGACTCTTTGAGATCCTATGGTCTGTACCAGCCAGGTTCCTCAGTCCATGGCAAGAAAACTGGAGTGGGTTGCCATGCCCATCTCCAGGGGATCTTCCTGACCTAGGGATCTAACTCATGTCTCTTTCACCACTAGGCAGATTCTTTACCAATTAAGCCAACAGGGAAGCCTTCATCAAACATATTAAATATTTATTATATTCTATGCCTTCTCAGGTAGCGCTAGTAGTAAAGAAACTGCCTGCCAATGCAGGAGATATGAGATGCAAGTATGTTCCCTAGGTCGGAAAGATCCCCTGGAAAGGAGGCATGGCAACCCCACCCAGTATTCTTGCCAAGAGAATCCCATGGACAGAGGAGCCTGGTGGGCTACAGTCTATAGGGTCCCAGAGTTGGACATGACTGAAGTGACTTCAGACTCACGTATGCATTCTACTAGGTGCTAGCATGCAAAGATGACTTGGCATTTCAAGAGATCATTTCTTAAGGAGGATACAGAAATTGAATCAGTTTATTATGCAGTCTACAAGGTCTAAACACAACATCAATATATCTAAATACACAGAAAGTGCAATGAATGTTCAGAAGGAACAGAATCTAAGTTGGCCTGAAATAATCAGATGGGGCTTAAAGGAATAGAGAATTGTCAGGTGAATAGTTGGGACATGTTGGAGGATAGATCATTTTCATAGAGGTAAAACAGACTGTTCAGAGGCAGGGAAGCCCAAGGAAGCAGTGTATTTATAAAGCTTCATTTAGTTTGCATCATTAGTCCATGATCTCATTAGATAAGTCAAATTAAACTCTCTGATACATATGCACTGTCAGTCATGTGGAGCGACTCTGGCATGGTTCTTAGTTTTATAAAATTAGGTTCAGTTCAAATGAAATCCAACCACAGATGAAGAGGAATGGGTTACTGATGTTTACTTTCTACAGGGGCACTCACGCTGCCATATTTCTCAAAATGGAAACAAGTGGGTAAAAGTGTTCAAAGATGGATAGTGTATAAAAACACTTCAGGCTTCTTTCAGCCCTGAGCTTCTGCAGTTATGAAATGGAATTTTTTGAACTTAAAAAATGAGAGTAATAGTTAAGAGATATGAGAATTAAGTTGCAAAAGATAACACAATTGGAAATGGCATTTCTCCTTCTCCAATGGTATAAGGCTACCCTTTAGAAGCAAAGATAATGACTACTGAATCCCTGTTACATAAAATTAGGTATTTTGAGTTTTTTTTTTTTCTTGTGGTGAGATACATTTCACAAATATATTATCTCTACTATTAGCAGCCAATGGCAAGTATTTACAGAGAAAGATGTATCAAATTAAGTTCATAATACAGTAGGTATGGTATCTATGAACATATTTAATCCTCACAATAGCCCTAAGTGATAGGTGTTATTATTTGCTTGTTGTTGTCAGTGTGTGTGTGTGTGTGTGTGTGTGTGTGTTTTGTTTCAGAAAATAGAGGCAGAAAAAGGTTGGGTCACTCATCTAGTAATTGAAGAACCAGAACTTAATGTTACTGCTTATGCTTTTATCTGGTACTTCATGCTATCAACCTCTAATGATATGAAGTCGATCAAGATTGCAGGAGTAGACAATAGTATGGCCATATAAAGGTTAACATATTTTTACCTCCTCTCCCACAATTCTGTTATATTACTGTTTCTCTTTAAGCATATTAGTTCAAAACATGTCTCTCATTGTCCTTATTCTCTCTACTGCTCTGATCTGTCATACATCCTACTTATCATCAACTTTTCTAAGTAACATAGGTTCTTGAAATATGCCCTAACTATTCCCAGAAATATTGAGTGAACCCAATAATCTCTGCTGCTGCTAAGTTGCTTCAGTTGTGTCCGACTCTGTGTGACCCCATAGATGGCAGCCCACCAGGCTCCCCCATCCTTGGGATTCTCCAGGCAAGAACACTGGAGTGGGTTGCCATTACCTTCTCCAATGCATAAAAGTGAAAATGAAGTCACTCAGCCATGTTCGACTCTTTACCACCCCATGGACTGTAGCCTACCAAGCTCCTCCATCCATGGGATTTTCCAGGCAAGATACTGGAGTGGGTTGCCATTTCCTTCTCAATAATCTCTATGACCTTAGAATTCTAGTAACACTTATTTTCTGTACTGCTAGCTTGACACTCACTATACATAGATATTTATTGGATTACTTGTAATGATTGTATGTACATATCTTGTAATACTCTGTATTCCCTATGCCTAGTTCAGTAATTTACAGAAGTAAATATTTAATATCTTTGCTTATGACGATGTCAGTCACAGAATACTTAATTGGACCTTGGCTTCCTTAGCACCTTAGGTACTAACTTATCTAGGAAAACAATTCTTCTACTTCAGTATTCATTTCTTTATAGATATTGTTCTGGAAAATGATACATCATATAAGATTAGTGTATAAGAAAACAACTTGAAGTATCAATGCTAAAAAGTAAATAGAACTGGCCCAAAGGAAATGGTTGCAATTATGTCAGAATTACATTGAATTATTATCTTACCAGATGATTTACTTGCTTTTTCCAGTTTCTTTGCACATTTTCTTTGTTACTTTTTTTGACAATGTCACAAAGGGGTTGAGGTCCCAATGTGACAGATACAATGTGTCTGATTAGTTCATTAGATGAGGAAAGGTATACAGGCTGTGTCTACAGATAGTGCATGAACCAGACCATTTCTGATATGTTCATTTGAGTGCTCACATGATGGATGCTGATGACCATGGCCAAATCCATTGGAGGAACTGTCAAATTGAAACTATCATCAGAATTTGGGCCATTTGGAGGTCACAGATGTCCACTTTTCCCAGTAGATTTAGAGAATTTAGCTCTTCTTTTAGCTCTGACATCTTAATGTGTCTGATTTGAGACCACTCTATAAAACTCTAGGTAAATAGCCATAGAATAATTGATGATATAAAGAGTAATAGAAAAACACATATAATTTTATATGTAGAAGTTGCTTTTCCTGAAAACTTTTATCAAAAATGGTAATAATTGCCAGTTAATTAAGTTTAGGTCTACAGGAAAAGTTTCTCAAATACACAGTTTGACCAAAACTTTTCTCTCCTACTACCTCTTGTCTTGTTTTATATTGAAAAATGTTCTTAAAGGAAAGGCCAGGTGAGAATTTGGCTTGCTGAGAGACAATCAATAGATTTTTCTTCTGGAAAACTGTCTTTATATAACAAAAGGAAAAAGGAAAAGCATCTGATGTATAACATTGCTTTCTCCAAATTTATGACTCAAGTAAGTCCTTACAAGTAGAAATAATAGTAAGTCTTCCTATAAAATAGAAGATTAAATAGAAAATTAGAAGTTTTACTTAAAAGGATATCCCATTCAGTTGAGAAGTGACAAGGATAATTAACCTTTGTGCTTGACACAACTTTAGGCTGTTGTGACAAGTACATCTAGTCTCTAAACTTATGTGAACTTTGAACACTTGAACTTCTTTGATCCATCTCAAGCTCAGATTTCTGCCCCATGTGCAAACATTTCCTGCTTCTATTTTCCTGTTATTGCAACATTTCATGTAATTTGTTAAGCTTCAAGATTCCTCTAGCAGGTTTTAGAAACTCCCGTTCCTCTTCCCCAGCCATGTATCCAACAGTCTCTACTTATACACTTCCTTTGGCTTGGTCTTTGAGTGGCCCCTTATTGCAATAATCACCCCCACTAGATAAAGCCTTTCCTTTCAAAAGACTGGATTTGCATATGTTGGCAAGTTGAGGAGCTTAACCGAGGGAGCAAGACTTAAATAAGAAAAGCTATCATATTCTATAATTTCTCCACAAATAAACCAGGCCTCAGTTTCTCATCTCTAAGAAGTGATAATGATCTCTTCTGGTTTCTAAGACACAGATATATTCAGGGGGACACATGAAAAGACATATTGGGCCATGAGTCATTTGAAAGTATGGTGCTATGTTAGATAATTACTTACCATTACTATACACATTAGTATAAATGATGTTTTCTTTTAATCCAGTAATTTTCCAAGTGTGGTCCTTGGAGGACCTTGGTCCAGCAGCCACAGAGTCACTGGGAACTTACTAGAAATGCAAATACATGGGTCCTCTTAGACCTATTAAATCAAAAACTCTGAAGCTTGAGGCCTAGTAATCTGTGTTAAGCCTTCCAGTTAATTTTGATGCATATTCAAGTTTGAGAACTTAATAATTAAAGTATAACAGTGAGTTTGCAAATATATATATATTTTTGACAAGAGCTTTGAAACATTTAAGACAACAGTTGCATTTACCCATACCTAAAAATAATGCCTAAATGCCTGGAAAGTCATTAATTTTAAAGCATTCAAATATAGATATTTATTCTGATAGATGATATAGATGTTTGATTCATTTCTTATTCTTTACTTATTTCCTGGCTTATTGAAGAGATGTGAATGAATACAAGAGGCACAGTTTAAAAAACAGAGTCCTGGAATTCTTCTCACATGCTACTCTCATCATGATAAAAAAATTCACTATTGATGAATGATTTCTGTACTCTGTGAGATATCAAGCCTTATTAGTCACTCACTTATGCAATTTAAATGCTGGATTTTGTTTTTCAGTACTGCAGACCAATTACCAAAGAGGGCCCAGCTGTCACTTTTTTGCTTCAGGGACATTCTCTGCAAATTCAATGGGTTTTGTTTCAATTCAGAAAATGGAAAGCATTGGGTTTGTGACAATAATTCTCTCTCTCTCCAGGGCTCTAATACTATCAAGTCAGAGAGGAGAGTAGTAGTAATTGGCTAGATTCATCAAAAAAGCATATTTATTCTTAAAATATCTTTTTGAAGTGGGTAAGCGTCCATTGAATTGATAGGCCAACAGGCACAATGCCAGTATTATATGAATACTTAACATTTCGGTGGCACTGCTGAAAATATATTCAATAACTATCTTTTCCATATTTATGTTCATAAAATCTCTTAGGTAAGACTGGGGACACAGAGTTTAGGCAAATAATGTCTCTTTCTTTTGACTCAATATTTTCCTCCTAAAATTAAGGTAGTGGCAATACTTATGTAATTGATGATGGGGAATAAATTCTTAAGGAGAAGAAAGGTATCATTACTACTTTGGCACACTTAA
>SJXQ01003996.1:0-44655 GCA_006408695.1 Aepyceros melampus
CCTGGAGAAGGGAAAGACTACCCAGTCCAGCATTCTGGCCTGGAGAATTCCCTGGGCTGTACAGTCCACAGGGTCACAAAGAGTCGAACACAACTGAGTGACTTGACTTGACTTCACTTCAGGCTTCTCTGTCCAAGGAATTTCCCAGGGAAGAATGCTAGAGTGGGTTGCCATTTCCTCCTCCAGGGGATCTTCCTGACATAGGGATCAAACTCACATCCTCTGCATTGGCAGACAGATTCTTTACTGCTGAGCCACCAGGCAAGCCCCAGTTTTAGAGGGACTTAGTTTTAATCCCTCCTTTTCTTTCAGGGGCTTCCCTGATGGCTCAGAGGTTAAAGTGTCTGCCTCCAGTGTGGAAGACCTGGGTTCGATCCCTGGGTTGGGCAGATCCTCTGGAGAAGGAAATGGCAACCCACTCCAGTACTCTTGCCTGGGGAATCCCATGGAAAGAGGAGCCTGGTAGGCTATAGTCCATTGGGTTGCAAAGAGTCGGACACAACTGAGTGACTTCGCTTTCACTTTCTTTCAGTATTTTCAAACTCTTTCAGGGGTTGAGGCAATGGCCACTCCGACTACTTCCTGCTGAAGCGGGGCATGATCTTATCTCAGTTGAAGAAAATACACCAAATTTGAAATATTCCTGAGTTCCAAGTCTTGGATCTGAGTCTTGTATGTTTAAGATTTCAATCCCTGAGGAATTCAGAATAAGCCTGAAACCCAGTCTGGACCTGGCACTTTGGGGAGAGTCTCAATTTAAAGGCATCTTTGTGAATTTATAAATATAAATTTGTTTTTTATATGAGCACCAACAAATGAGAGGGCCCCCTCCAGTGCAAAGTCAAAGTAAAGGACTTATTTAATAAAATAATTATAGAAGATCTTGTCATGGTCAATGTGAGGGTTAGAAAATAATTTCCAGATATGAGACAGCAATGAGAGGGAATAAAGTTCACTAGAGTGGGAGATGCTGTTAGAACAGTGGGCCAGCTCAAGGGGGAACCGACACTGAACAGAGGCCCTTGGTCCATTTTTACGCCCACTGTGTAAGGAGTGGGATGGGGGTCTTGCAGGTCATTTGCTGATTGGATGAGGCAGGCTTATTGGGTAGGTGGGTGGGTGAGGGGGGACAAGTAAGGCAAATACCTTCTCCCTATATGGAGTAGGAGGGGACACAGGTTATACTGCTCAGGAGGATCTGAAATCTGTTAATAGTTACAAAGTTGGGGAAGGAAGGATGGTAAGGGTCTGGTTTATCTGTCCTTGCATTCCAAGACTCTCTGTGGTTTTAGCGTCTCTTTCATCTTAGGGACAATTCTTTGGCCCCTTTTGATACCCTGCTCATGTCTAATGACCTACCTATTTCCCTTCTCAGGCAATTGGGAACCCAGCCTCAGGGGAAATGGGGCGATGACAGCTCTGACTTCTTCAGGCTGTACAGGGGCATCTTGGGGCTCTGGGTTCCCTTGGCCTGCTCTCTGTCAGGGTGCCTTTACGGAGGGAGATGTGGGTCCATGGGATGACAAGGTAGCTTGTTTCAGCATTGTCTGGGTGTTGGCCAGGGAATAGTCCTGTTCTACTATCACTTGGAGATTTGCTGTATTCTAGAAGAAACAAACTTAACAAGAAGGTTAAGGTCCATGGTCCAAAGATTAATAGAAGTAGAAAAGATGCTGAGGAACTAGCCAGGGCAACCAGGACCAGACATGGGGTCATGATGTCAGTGTTTCTCTGGGTACGAGAAGAGGCAAGAAGTTGGGCTCATAAAAAGCTTTACCTGAAAACATCCGACTCTCTGAAGACTGGCTCTTCCAAGTTTTTCCCAGAGCACAGAGGGCCTTATTTCTGATCTCCACCCTGAACTCCTTTCAAGGGGTGTTGAAGGTCAGCAGCTTGTAGTGGTCATGACCATCTCTGTAGAGGCAGCTGGCTAGTGCCAACTTCCAGGCAGCATGGCCCCTTCATGGCCACTAATTTGACCGTGCTTTGGGGGGCACTTCATGGCCACTGTGTCCTGTGGTGCTGGGAAGGCTCATTCCCAGGTCTAACGAAGATTCCACTGACAGGAAACTCAGTGTGCTGTTACTAGACCAGGCCTTGTAAGTAGCAAAAGCCTCTGCACCATACCCGTCTTACTAGCCTCTTGGCCCAGGACAATATCCCCTCGTATCAAGAGCTACGGTGTTACAATCACTGATCTCCTATCAGCATTTATCACAGGCTCAGTCACACATTTGCTAATATAAGAAACAATCTTCTGAAACAAGCAACATAAAAAACAAAATAGCTAGCCGTTATTAGTAAGGTCACAAACAAGTATTTAAGTCAAGTGTGTTCTGACCCAGGCTTGCGTGTGAGTGCCCAGGCATCTGCAGCGGAGGCGCGGGTCGGTGGTGGCCTGCTGCAGGGCTGGGGCACTGAGTGCAGCAGTGCATCATGGGACTTTTGAAGGAGGTCGCCATTATCTTCATCAGCTCCGCCATAGTTCAGCCCCAGGTAAACAGCAAGGAGGGAGCACAGCTCCACCCACCAACAGGAATCTGGATTAAAGATTTACTGAGCATGGCCCCCTCCCACATCAGAACAAGACCCGGTTTCCCTCTCAGTCAGTCTCTCCCAGAAGGATGCTTCCACAAGCCTCTTATTCTTCTCCATCAGAGGGCAGACAGACTGAAAACCACAATCACGGAAAACTAACCACTCTAATCACATGGACCACAGCCTTGTCTAACTCAGTGAAACTATGAGCTATGCCGTGTAGGGGCACCCAAGACAGAAGGGTCACGGTGGAGAGTTCTGACAAACTGTGGCCCACTAGAGAAGGGATGGCAAACCACTGCAGTATTCTTGCCTTGAAAACCCCATGAACAGCATGAAAAGGCAAAAAGATAGGGCACTGGAAGTTCAGTCAGTCTCTCCCAGAAGGATGCTTCCACAAGCCTCTTATTCTTCTCCATCAGAGGGCAGACAGACTGAAAACCACATCACGGAAAACTAACCACTCTAATCACATGGACCACAGCCTTGTCTAACTCAATGAAACTATGAGCTATGCCGTGTAGGGGCACCCAAGACAGAAGGGTCATGGTGGAGAGTTCTGACAAACTGTGGCCCACTAGAGAAGGGATGGCAAACCACTGCAGTATTCTTGCCTTGAAAACCCCATGAACAGCATGAAAAGGCAAAAAGATAGGGCACTGGAAGATGAACTCCCCAGGTTGATAGGTGCCCAATATGCTGCAGATCAGTGGAGAAATAACTCCAGAAAGAATGAAGAGATGGAGCCAAAGCAAAAACAACACCCAGTTGTGGATGTGACTGGTGATGGAAACAAAGTCCGATGCTGTAAAGAGCAGTATTGCATAGGAACCTGGAATGTCAGTTTGGATTTGCGCGCATGCTCAGTCGTGCAGTCGTGCCAGACTCTTTGGGACCCCATGGACTGTGGCCGTCAGACTCCTCTGACCACAGAATTTTCCAGACAAGAATACTGCAGTGAATCGCCATTTCCTACTCCAGGGGATCTTCCTGACCCAGTGATCAAACCCACATCTCCTGCACTGTCAGGAGGACTCCTTACCACTGCGGCACCTGGGAAGCTCATAGCTTTGATTTGCGTTTCTCTTAAACAGTTGTTTAAACCAGAAAATTTGGAAAACAGCAGTGGCCACAGGAATAGAAAAAGTCAGTTTTCTTTCCAATTGCAAAGAAAGGCAATGCCAAAGAAAGTTCAAACTTCCACACAATTCCACTCATCTCACACACTAGCAAAGTAATGCTCAAAATTCTCGAAGCAAGGCTTCAACAGTACATGAACTGAGAACTTTCAGATGTTCAAGCTGGTTTTAGAAAAAGCAGAGGAACCAGAGATCAAATTGCCAGCATCTGTTAGATCATCGTAAAAGCAAGAGAGTTCCAGAAAAACATCTACTTCTGCTTTATTGACTATGCCAAAGCCTTTGACTGTGTGGATCACAACAAACTGTGGAAAATTCTTAAAGAGATGGAATACCAGACCACCTGACCTGCCTCTTGAGAAATCTATATGCAGGCCAGGAAACAACAGTTAGAACTGGACATGGAACAATAGACTGGTTCTAAATCGGGAAAGGAGTACGTCAAGGCTGTTTATTGTCACCTTGCTTATTTAACTTATATGCAGAGTACATCATGAGAAATGTTGGGCTGGATGAAGCCCAAACTGGAATCAAGATTGCCAGGGAATTACCAATAACATCAGATATGCAGATGACACCACCCTTATGGCAGAAAGCAAAGAAGAACTAAAGAGCCTCTTGATGGAAGTGAAAGAGGAGAGTGAAAAATGTTAGCTTAAAACTCAACATTCAAAAACTAAGATTATGGCATCTGGTCCCATCACTTCATGGCAAATTGATGGGGAAACAATGGAAACAGTGGCTGACTTTATTTTGGGGGGCTTCAAAATCACTGCAGATGGTGACTGCAGCCATGAAATTAAAATAACTTTGCTCCTTGGAAGAAAAGCTATGACCAAGTAGACAGCATACTAAAAAGCAGAGAATTGCTTTGCCAACAAAGGTCCATCTAGCCAAGGCTATGGATTTTCCAGTGGTCATGTATGGATGTGAGAGTTGGACTGTGAAGAAAGCTGAGTGCTGAAAAAGTGATGCTTTTGAACTGTGGTGTTGGAGAAGACTCTTGAGAGTCCCTTGGACTGCAAGATATCCAACAAGTCCACCCTAAAGGAAATCAGCCCTGAATATTCATTGGAAGGATTGACACTAAAGCTGAAACTCCAAAGCTTTGGCCACCTGATGCAAAGAACTGACTCATTGGAAAAGACCTTGATGCTGGGAAAGATTGAAGGTGGGAGGAAAAGCGGACGACAGAGGATGAGATAGTTGTATGGCATCACCAACTGGATGTACATGAGTTTGAACAAGCTCAGGGAGCTGGTGATGGACAGGGAGGTCTGGCGTGCTGCAGTCCATGGGGTTGCAGAGAGTTGGACCTGACTGAGTGACTCAGTGGACTCAACAGAAACAATTGTTGGTATCTGCACAATGTTCCTTCTCTGTGGCTGCAGGGTAATTAATTTAATGAAGCATTTTTTGTTGAATAGGTAGGCATCTTCGTTTATGTCTATTTTTTCTTTTAATTTTAAACAAAACCAGATAAACCTCTTTTACCTAAATCTTTGTTTTTGTATTGTCAGTCTATCAGGAGAGATTCTTACATGAGAAATTGTGGAGTGAAAGGATGAAATTTTCTATGGCTTTTGTATCCAGAAAACAATTCTGAAGAGAAACCTGGCAGTTCCTCCTGCTGGAAGCAGGATGATGTCTCTCGCTGCAGTCCTGTTATGCAAAGATCCTGGGGCCAGTGGTGGAAACATGGTCAAACCAACATGGTGGCTTTAAAAACCCAAACTGTGCTCCTGTGGCTAGGAAGGGAACCACTTTCAGCTCTTTGTTCCAATTTTTAAAATGCTTGTCCCTGTGAAAGGGGCTTTCTTCTTTAAAACTTTTTATTGTGGTACAATTAATTTACAATATCATGACAGTCTGAGGTCTCCTGCCCAGTGAATCTGTCATACAAATACAAGTATCCATTCTTCTCCAGATTTCCTTCCATTATATGTCACTACAGACTATTGAGCACAGTTCCCTGTAGGTCCTTACTAACAGTTACCTGTTTTACATACAGTAGCTTGTATATCAGAGAAGGCACTGGTGACCCACTCCAGTACTCTTGCCTGGAGACTCCCAGGGACGCCGGAGCCTGGTGGGCTGCCTTCAGTGGGGTCGCACAGAGTCGGACACGACTGAAGCGACTTAGCAGCAGCTTGTATATTGGAGAAGGCACTGGCGATCCACTCCAGTACTCTTGCCTGTAGGCTCCCATGGATGGAGGCGCCTCGTGGGCTGCAGTCCATGGGGTGGCAAAGAGTCGGACACGACTGGGCTACTTCACTTTTCACTTTCACGCATTGGAGAGGGAAATGGCAACCCACTCCAGTGTTCTTGCCTGGAGAATCCCAGGGACGGGGGAGGCTGGTGGGCTGCAGTCCATGCGGTCACACAGAGTCGGACACGACTGACGTGACTTAGCAATAGCAGCAGCGTGTGTATGTCAGTCCAAATCTTCCAATTTTGCCACAGCTCAACCAGGGAATTTCCTTTTTATCTTCTGTATTGTAAATCTTCATCATGAGGTGCAAACCAGACATTTTAAAATTATGCTTTTTGACCTTTTGTTTGCACACTGCTTGGATAATTCCTGCCTTCCTGGTGTTGGTTCTGGGTGAGCAAGCATAAAATGTCATTCTTGTTCATGCTTCCAAGCCGAGCTTGAGAAGCTCTATCTGCTGTCTCTGTGGTTTGCCCTCAATTTACTTTCTGCCTTCCCCAGCTCTCTGGAGGGGAGTTAGGCCACATTCTTTGTAGTCTTCAGAAAAATGAGAAGAATCCATAACAGTTCTCATCACTTTATATTGTGTGGCATGTTAAACACACGGGAGATTTTGAGGATGAGCTGGGACTTACAGAGGCAAGTAAGTTTTGTATTTAAACAGGAATAAATGACTAAGTCACTTGGGACGCAAGCCTGTTTGGCAATTCTCAAGAAGGGGCAGATTACTTCTGACAGGTCTAAACAGCCCCGGCAGATAGGATCATTTGACTATATTTAACTAACACTGACAAAGGAATGCTTGATTAATATCTCCCACTCAGATATCCAGGGACTGGCAGGTCACCTTTTCAAGCCAGTAGGCAGTTGAAGCTGCTTCGGAGTTCTGCATATGCATTCTGTCACGTGCTCGGAACCGTCTGTTGAGGACACACTTGGGCAAGATCTCCGGTGCTTCCCGGAGTGGGGTGGAGTGCTTCCCTAAGATGTGGGTGGGCATTTGGAGGGTCCACCTAGTAGAACACGTGCTTGTACTGGACTAGTATTGTGTTTATGATAGTTTTTCATTTGAAAGTAAAATCAGGAAGTGCTAGAAGTTGCCACCTGTTGATCTGCACTGTTGGACGCTGCGTGAACTCTGTTTATGACCAGCTGTTTGGGGTGGTGCCGCTTGTGCTGGCTCTCTCATCAACCATCTATAAGCTTCTCAATTTTGAGATTGAAAAGAGTCTATTCTTGTGGCTTACCACTAGGATTTGAGGAGGAACCTCCTCTATGCTTAAATCCAGGGCCCTGTTGTGTGTCTAGCATTGACAGTTCCTAGAGCCAGAACTGTGACTCTCTTTCTTAGCATCTCTCCAACATTACGGCCAGGAGCCGGGCACAGCCAGGCCAACTGACACTTGGGGCCATGTAGCTGCTAAGTCGCTTCAGTCATGTCAGACTCTGTGTGACCCCACAGACAGCAGCCGAGCAGGCTCCCCCGTCCCTGGGATTCTCCAGGCAAGAACACTGGAGTGGGCTGCCATGTAGACCAGGGCTTAGAAGCTTCTCATGAGGTCTTGGTCAGACTCAGCTCTTTGTTTCTTGGCATTTTTCGAGACATGTGTGTGTGTGTGTGTGTGTGTTGTGTGTGTGTGACTCAGTCGTGTCCAACTCTTTGCAACCCCATGGACTGTAGCCCACCAGGCTCCTCTATCCATGGGATTCTCCAAGCAAGAATACTGGAGTGGGTCGCCATTCTCTTCTCCAGGGGATCTTTCTGACCCAAGGATCAAAGAAGGGTCTCCTGCATTGCAGGTGGATTTTTTACTGTCTGAGCCACCAAGGAAGCCCTTTCAGGCCTACAGCACTTAAGAAAAAGAAATGTAGTTGATTTACAATATTGTCTTAGTTTCAGATGTACAGCAAAGTGATTCAGTTATACACACACTTTCTTTTACACTCTCTTCCTTTATGGAGTATAGTTCCCTGTGCTATACAGTAAGTCCTTGCTGATTATAAGACTACAGCAATTTTAAAGTTTACATCAGCCTCTCTCATATGTGAATTTGCCTTTTTAAAAAAGACTATGGTCAACTAGAGTTAATCTTTTGCATAAATATGTGGCCCACTTATACACCACCATCGAGAACCCCAACTTTCTCTAAGTTTAAAATTTTAAATTTTTAAAAGTTGAAGTGTAGTTGATTTACAATGTTTCATGTGTACAACAAAGTGATTCAGTCATGTACATATGTATGTAAACAATGTGTGTATATTTACACGTTCTTCTTCAGATTCTTTCTCATTATCGTTATTACGAGACAGTGAGTATAATTCCCTGTGCTATCGAGTAGGTCCTGGCTGGCCATCTGTTTTAAATGTAGTAGTGTGTCTGCTCATCCCCAGGTCCTGATTCATCGCTCCCGCTTTTCCCTTTTGGTAACCATAGGTTTGTTTTCTATGTCTGTGAGTATGTTTCTGTTTTGTAAATAAACTCATTTGTATCATGTTTTGTTGGATTCCACGTATAAATTATATCATATGATGTTCATCTTTCTCTGTCTGACTTATATCACTTAGTATGGTCATTTCTAAGTCCATCCATGTGGCTACAAATGGCATTCAGTTCAGTTCAGTTCCGTTCAGTCGCTCAGTCGTGTCCTACCTTTGCGACCCCATGAATCGCAGCACGCCAGGCCTCCTTGTCCATCACCAACTCCCGGAGTTCACTCAGACTCACGTCCATTGAGTCTGTGATGCCATCCAGCCATCTCATCCTCGGTCATCCCCTTCTCCTCCTGCCCCCAATCCCTCCCAGCATCAGTCTTTTCCAATGAGTCAACTCTTTGCATGAGGCGGCCAAAGTACGGGAGTTTAAGCTAGTTCCTTCCTTTTTTCCGGCTGCGTTGAATTCCGTTGCATGCATGTAGCACATTCTGTTTACCCATCCCTCCGCTGATGGACCCTTATGTTGCTTGCGTGTCTTGGCGGTTGTGAAAAGTGCTGCTGTGTCCACTGGGGTGTGACTCTGGTCTGCTGTTGTACCCCAGCACTAGCAGAGAAGCTGTCACATTTAAGTGCTCAATAAACCCTTGCTGAAATAATAAAAGGATCCCCTGGAGACCCAGGGCGGGAAGAGGTCCGGTCAGAGCCCCCTGGCCTCACGGAGCCACTGGGGAGTTTGCACTCCTGGGAAGAGAAGCAGGCACCACAGGAAGCCCCAGACCTCGGCGCCGGCTGAGGGGTGTGACAGGTGAGGATGCAGGCAGGAGGGGCCAGGCCCTCAGCTCAGTCAAGCCCTGCTTCAACTCCTCAAAGACGCATTCTCTGACCCTTCTCCCTGTCGTGAAGTTTGGGACTTTACTAGTTCTCTCTGACTGCAGAGCCCAGGGAATGATCTGCAGATTGTCACAAGTCTAGTGTCTTAAAATGACAGAAGCTACCCTCTGACTCTCCTTTAGGTCTGAAGTCTGAGGCAGGCCTCCCTGGGCTCACGTGTCAGCAGTCCCCGTCTCTGCAGGCTCCAGGGCACGTTCTCTTGCCTCTCTCAGCTTCTAGAAGCCGCAGGCCTTTCTCAGCTTGTGGCCTCCTCCCCATCCCCAGGGCCAGTGATGGGACCGCCTCTAGATCCTCATCCTATCGCTCCAGCTTCCTCGTTTGTGGTCGAAAACCCTTCTGCCTTCCTGTCCACTTTTAAAGACCCTCGTGATTACATATGAGTCCACCCAAATCAGCTGGGATTATCTCTCCATCTCCAGATCCTTAAACCACATCTGCCAAGTCCCTTTGGCCATGAATATATTCACAGGTTAGAGAGCATCAGTGGCTCAACGGACATGAATCGGAGCAAACTGCAGGAGATGGTGAAGGACAGGGAAGCCTGGCGTGCTGCAGTCCGTGGGGTCACAGAGTCAGGCACCCAGCTTAGCAACTGAGCAACAAACAATAGTGTATTCACAGACTCAGAGGACTAGGATGTGGCATCTTTTTTGGTGGGGGGTAGGTATTAGTCAACCTACCACAGGGAGCTTTGCTTGTATGTTTTCCTATAAGCACTCTGCACTTTACAGCACCCTTTATGACATTTGAAAATGTCAGTGACTTAGCTCATTCGGTGACTATTCATTTCATGTATGTTTGCCCCACAACACAAAAGGCCTATGCGAGCCTGAGCGGGGCCTGTTTGCTTGCCCTTGTGCCCCATTGCCTGGCACGGGTCTGTCTGTAGGGTCAGATCATTTCATTGTTGTTGTGAAGTGAATGAACATAAGAAACCTCCTCCATTTATGTTCTAACCCCTTTTGAGACAGAGGTCCCATTCCCTTTTTATAAAAGAGGATGCTGAGGTTCAGAGAGCAAATGACTTCCAATCTCCTCTCCTCCTTCCAATCTCCTCCTCTCCAATGGCCAGTTCTTATCTGAACTGCTATGCTGTAGGTAGTGCCAGCTGCCACACCCGTGACGTGTGTTAGTAGGGAGAAAGAAAGCTTCCAAGCAGGGCAGCGGAGATGTCAACAAGTGCTGAGGTCACTGCTGGGGTCTGAGTGCATCCTCTGACTGGAAGCGGTTGGGTGTTTGTGATTTGGCAAACACGAGCATTCCCTCCAGAATGGGATTTCACGAGGGATGGAGGGAGGGTGTGGTGGCGGCGGCTCTGAATAGACTGCAGCTCACCTGTGCAGCTGACAGACGTCTAACCACACTTCTGCGTTTCTCTGCTATTTCTGCAGGGGAAAATAAACTCAGTACCCTAGAAATATGTTTCTTTTTCAGAATCTTCAAAATTCCTATTCTATTCTTCCGTATGTTGGGTCCCTTGGCCATTACATAGCTAGTGCCCTCAGCCATTGGGTCAACCTGTGGCAAGAATCTTTTCCAAAGCTCAGCACAGATGGTTGGCCCATCTACACACTCAATAAATATTTGCTCTATTATCTGAATGAATATTGACTGTAGCTGATGGTCCTTGGTAGGTATGAGAGAGTTAGGGTTGTGGGGAAATAATAGGAATGTTCATTAATTTATTTAAATGCTTTTTTTGTGGCAACAGTCACATAGTATAGAACATACTATTGTAATCATATCTAATTGTACAGTGTAGCGGCAGTAAGTGGCAGTAAGCTGCGCAGCTCTCATCATCACCCCTCTCCTGAGCTTCTCGTCTCCCTGGACTGAAACTCTGTCCCCGTTAAATACTAAGCCTGCGTTCCCCTGCCCCACCCCCCAACCCACCCCAGCAGCTACCAATGTACTTTCTGACTCTGCAAATGAAATGGCTGTTTATTTACATTGTTGATCTTTGCCTTATTCCAGGAAGATTCTGACACAGCCGTGCATGTGATGACGACTTTATGAAATCTAAAACCAAAAACAAGTTCTAAACCAAATGCTTTTCATGGCGATGCGTCCATGGCTTTAAGAGCAGCCAACCCTACTAGCTAACTGTCGTTGAAGAAAAGTAATGCCGTGTGATGGGATGAGATCAGACCACCGGTGAAGGTGAATTCGCCTTTGTGTTCCAGGATTCATCACTTACCAACTGTGAGAGCCTCAACACATTACTAAATTTATCTGAGCCTCAGCTTTCATCTAAGAAATAGGTATGTGCTTTGAGGTTTAAAATAAATATTTTATGTGGAAAGCACACAACACCATGATTAGCTTTGGAAATGTTGTTCCCCCCCTCCCAACTTTTTTCATCTTTCAAAGGGTTTACAATGACTAAATTACTGACTTGCAAACATTTCTTCAAAGAGCAAGCATTAGCCTAACCTGCATCATGCCAGCGTAATAAAAGGAAGCAGACAAATAATAGCTGATCAATTCTGTGTTGCTCTAAGTTGTTGACCACATGGACAAGGAAACGACTGAGAATTCCCAACAATCCCAGTGTAATATGCCTTACAAAGCAAAAGAGGTATGGTCAGCAGGGCTGAGGGCCTTGCCCCCAGCGCAGAAGTGCTACAGTCCAGAAGAGAAAGAGAGAGAGTTGTACATTCCAAGTCAGAATCAGATGGGAAGGATGCATTCCGTTTTATCCAGTGATTTAGTGACTGTCATTACCCAGCAGGATTTTGGTGTGGTTGTAGAGGTCAACCACATCAAGACTGGTTGATATGAAAATCAGGATTTGATAAAGTTTTGGTGGTGGTTTAGTTGCTAAGTCGTGTTCAACTCTTGTGACCCCATGGACAGAGGAGCCTGGCAGGCTACAGTCTGTGGGATTCTCCAGGCACCAATACTGGAGTGAGTTGCCATTTCCTTCTCCAGGAGATCTTCCCGACTCAGGAGTTGAATCCAGGTCTCCTGCATTGTGGGCAGATTCTTTACCAATGGAGCCACATGGGAAGCCCTGGTAAGGTTTGGGGGCCTCTAAACGAGCCCTATATCCATACTCCTGAGTGTGTGAGCACACGCTCGTGACACCGGATGAGTCCCTGAGGGACTGCTCACAGGACGAGGTGTGTGACGATGAGATGAGCTGAATCCGCCATCACCCTGTGTGAACGAGAAGCAAAAAAAACACCGTCAGCATCTCCGAGTCAAGCTGGACGACTTCTGTAAGATGCCCATGAACATTAAGAAAGAAAAGCAACCAAGGAGAGTGAATCTTGACCTAAGGAAATGGGATAGACCCAACACTGGGCTTCCAAACAGGACTGCAGCTTCATTGAATACATTCAGATTTCCAAGGAAAGAATGTATCAGAATGAGGGAGGCTGGCAACACAATGTAAAGGGTGATTACAGAGGTAATCCTGGGAGTGCCATTCACCCGTGCACCATGGAGGAGCCCAGAAGCTCTGGGACTCTGGGTCCATCCACAGGGTCATCTCGTTATAAGGCCGTCTCTACCTGCTGCCATCACATCGGCTTCCTCTGATTCTGTGTCACTGGGCAGCTTTTTGAAGGCCAGTTTGGCCATGACTGTCTCTACAGGGGGAAGTGGGAATAGGAGAGTCACGTGATCAGTGCTCTGCTAAATGGTACATATTTTGCACATACGTCAATTTCATCATCTCTAGTCCAGCCTTCAGAGAAGGCAATGGCAGCCCACTCCAGTACTCTTGCCTGGAAAATCCCATGGACTGAGGAGCCTGGTAGGCTGCAGTCCATGGGGTTGCGAAGAGTAGGGCATGACTGAGCGACTTCACTTTCACTTTTCACGTTCATGCACTAGAGAAGGAAATGGCAACTCCCTCCAGTTTTCTTGCCTGGAGAATCCCAGGGACAGAGGAGCCTAGTGGGCTGCCGTCTATGGGGCTGCACAGGACTGAAGTGACTTAGCAGCAGCAGCAGAAGCAGCAGTTCAGCCTTGGGTGATCTGTTCCCAGGAGGTCCACTGAATTTGAAGTTGTGTCCATTAAAGGTAAGCTAACCAACTTAACTCATTGACTATCTAGTTGACTAATGATTGTTCTGCAAGGCTTCCTAGGAGATTGCCAGCCTATTTCCCTAGAAATCACTTGTACACCTTTTTGCATTTGTCTCTGTGCCAAATCACTCCATTGATCAAAAGTAGGCAAACTTTTCCTATAAATGCCCAGATGGTGAATGTTTTAGGTCTGGCGGGCCATTGGTCTCCGTGGCAACTCCTCAACCCTGCCATTGGAGTGAGAAGGCAGCCATAGACGATGCAAAACGTGCTGTGTACAAGTCAGCTTCCTGCATCCTGGTACTCGTAAGCTCAGAGTACATCTAGAGAACTAGCAAAACAGAAGCACCTCCCAAAACTGCTTTTGCAAAGAGGTGTTAATTACAGAAAAGCACTAAAATATTATTATGGAAGTGACAATCAGCACTTAGCTAGATTTTTTTTTAATTTTTTTTTTGATGTGGACCACTTTGAAAGTCTTTATTGAACATGTTACAATACTGCTTCTGTTATGCTCTGGTCTTTCAGCCAGAAGACATGTGGGATCTTTGCTCTCCAAGCAGGGATCGAACCTGTACCCCTGCATTAGAAGGTAAAGTCTTAACCATTGGACCTCCAGGAAAGTCCTTGGATTTCTTTCATTAAAAAGTTAAGAACAGGTTTGTTTTGAATTTATGTGGCAGTGATGGAGAGGCTGGGTACCACTGCCATGATCTCCTGGGCACAAGGGCCTCTAGGGCACGGGGGCCTCTAAGGTGCAAGGGCCTCTGGTAGCTCTGGGGTGGTGATCCCATCTTCTGCCTGCGGGCGTCACCGCATCTTGGATTCCAGAGCACTTGATCGCTGCTCCTCGGTGCGCTCTTTCCTCACGGTTCCCTTTCTCACGGATGAGGGGGCCTCGCAGCTTCTACTTTGTGTTATTTTTATGCTTGTCTTACTTTATACGTTCTAGAAGCACCTCCTCCTTCTCTTTCTCATATTCAGTTTTCTTATGTATAAAGTGGATACATAAAAAGTATACACTTTATGCTTTCCTTTACAGTTCTTTTTTTAACTTTATGCACTTGAGGGTGGAGACTGTATGCCATCTCTCCTCCTCCCTACAGTGACCCCAAACAGACACGTGTGTAGTAAGTGCTTAGTAAGTTTTGAACGAATGAGTGAATTTGATTTAAGTTTTCTGGTCACTTCGTTTTGAACTTCTGCTCTTCCCCCTCTTCAGGGAAGAGTCCCCTGGCTTTGCTCTTTGGGTCTTGGAGTTCTTACTGTTCTCTAGACTCACTCAGCCCCAGACTCTGTTGGGTACCTGCCTACCTGTCTCTGAAACGTGAAGAGAATTTAGGAATGCTGCCAAAACCCTGGGGCTATTTGAATATATGTACAAGAAAAGCCTGCTCGGGATTCCCCTTTCTGGCAGTTTCGTTCGAGTAGAAAATAGTGCTACAGAGATAATTTACAGAAAATGTACTTAAAAAGAGAGAAATGAGGAATGTTATGAAAGAGGAGTGATGCTTATATCGGAAAAATGTACGACTCTTTGTAAATGATTTTAACTCCTTGTGAACACTTAAGGTTTAAGTGATCTGGTGATGGAATGATATCCATCTATATTTATCTATGGGTATGTCTGTAACCAAAATGGACTATCTCAGCAGCTTGGGGGTACATATATCATCCTATATTTTGCATTTTTCCAAAAAAAATCACTCAAGAGCTCACCTGCCTAGGTGTATCAGGATTCACCAAAGAAACAGAACTAATTATATACAATGTGTGTATATATGTTGTGTATACACACACAGATATGTGTGTGTGTATATATATATATACACACACATATATATATTATAGAAACTGAGAACTCTAGA
The DNA here is from genome assembly GCA_006408695.1 of Aepyceros melampus. Classification (NCBI taxonomy): domain Eukaryota; kingdom Metazoa; phylum Chordata; class Mammalia; order Artiodactyla; family Bovidae; genus Aepyceros; species Aepyceros melampus. Next base: position 15,120 of record SJXQ01003996.1, read on the forward strand.
ATCAAAAAGAAGACAGAGGGTTATTTGAAAAATTGTGAAAAAGAGAGAGAGAGAGAGATTGATTTTAAGGAACTATCTCCTTTGACTGTGGGACTGGCCATCTGAAACCCATGTGTAGGGCAGGCCAGCATGCTGGAAACTCAGGCAGGATTTCTGTAGTACAGTTTTGCAACAGAATTCTTTCTTCTCCAAGAAGCCTCCACTTTTGCTCTTTAGGCCTTCAACTAATTAGGTGACATATGGTCCCACCTAGATGATTGAGGGTTGTCTCCTTTACTTAAAGTCAACTGATTGCACATGTTAATTACATCTACTAAATACCTTTATAGCAACACCTCAGACTGGCGTTTGACCAAGCCGTTGGATCTCACAGCCTAGAGTGGCTAATACGTAATGTTACCACAGCTGGCTAGGAGAAAATTCAGCAGTTGCTTTCCAGGCCAGCTACACCCCCAAGCTGTCAAAGCTTCTTGTGACCAACATTCAAAAGAGTTCCTCTTGCTTCCAAACCACGCCCTGGAGAGCACTGGGAAGGACTTCTGGGCCTCTCCCAGCTCTCTCTTTTCACGGAGGTGTTCTTCTGTTGCAGCCACACCATCCGCTAGTTGAAACTCTCTCCCTTGCCTCTGCTTCAGTGCAGAACTATCCCATGCTTGCATATTGGAGTTACAGCTCATCTGCTGGAGCACTGCCCCAGAGCATTACTTTCATGTCTGAGGATTCTCCAGCTGCAAAAAATGCTTCATTTTCTCGTGAGCAACCTAATTCTAGGCATTATTTCAGCCCTTACTCTGACATCTCATTTCTAACACCTTTGTTTTCACCGACTTCAGTTGCTAAGTTAATTATTTGTACAGGTCCTGGTTCAGACAGTAAAGAATCTGTCTTCAAGGCCGGAGACCTGGGTTTGATCCCTGGGTGGGGAAGACCCCCTGGAGGAGGGCATAGCAACCCACTCCAGTATTCTTGGCTGGAGAACTCCATGGACAGAGGAGCCTGGCAGGCTACAGTCCATGGGGTTGCAAAGAGACGGATAGGACTGAGCAACTAATGCTTTTTACAATATCCAACCTCCAGAGAGAAGGGACTCTTTTTTTTTCCCAGGCCTGGAGAATTCCATGGACTGTATAATCCATGGGGTCACAAAGAGTTGGACACGACTGAGCGACTCTCACTTCACTTCACTCTTGCCCTTTCAGCCACTATACCAACCTCCTTCCCAGTTCTGAGCTCAGTATCTTACGTATGTTGGGAAGACAGCTGTAAAAGGATCTGCTGCTCCAGGGTAAGGTGGGACTCCCAGCCTTATGTGTGGATTACTGACAAAGACCACTTTTGTATGTTAGAGAAGAGTCAAACATCTGCTTCCAACTAATTTCTGGGTATAAACCTTGGCTGGTGGTTTTCCTTGCAGAAGTTTAAATTTCATCTCAGCAGGAACACGCAGAGATATAGCCAGTGTGTGTGGAATAAGGATTGCTGATCTGTCTCTGCATCACGTGTCTTCTAGGCGCGGGGATCATCTTCTGTGGTCTCAGGATTTAGCGACCCTCTAGGAGGATTTGCTGTTTTGATGCCATCTCATTGTGAGACGCTTTATGCTCCTTTATACAAAGCAGAGATACAGGGATTTCCTACTTCAAAATGGCCCTAACATAACCTATAAACTTGACTCACCTCAGTTAATGGAGTCTCTCCCCTAGCCAGGCTGTTCTTTGTGTGACATTATGCTGAAGTTTGTTGAAACCCTTGTGCCTCGTGAAAGAGCCACGGCATTTCTAGCTTAGGTGGTTTGCCCTGTTGTCCTTGGCTAAATTTTCTTTGCAGCCTAGTTAAAACCCAGACACCTGGGAGTTTAAATTACCCCTGTAGGATATTAGTATATTAGCTACCTATAAAAATGAAATTTATATGAGGCATCTGTTTACATTGAGCATCCCATAAAACTGGCAGAGAATTCAAAGGAAAGAGTTTTCAAATGAAGGTTTCATAGCCAAGAGCAAAAGGCTCTTGAGAGTGGCTTGTAGGTAACTAATTTCCATTGTATATATTAAAAATAATTTTAATATACAAAGGATCTCTTCCCTTCCAAATGGCAGTCTAGAATACATAAAATATTTCAAGAATCCTTCTGTGTTCATATTAGATATTTCAGTGTTATTTATTATGTAACTATTGCTGGTTCCAAAAGCAAATAAGGGAACAGGATGTTAAGCATTAATCTGTTGACATCATTGAGGACTTGGCAAGTGGGGGGGAACAGTCCCTGGTTCACAGATAATTCCAGTTGCTATCCAACAGTGAGATTATATCAAGTCAGTGACTAAAAGTAACGGAGGGACCTGGAGTCCTATACATGGGCAGACCCCACGGTACTGTCATTCTGAAAGTCAGCAGTTGCAATTGAGTATCCAGGCTAATTCACTCTCTCTAGTATTTTTTGATTGCATAGCCAGTTGCTGTGCTTAATTTAATCCAAAGGAGTAAAAGGAAGTAAAAGGAATCATTTTTAAGCCATGTGATGATAGTTCATAGACATAAAGAAGAAGCTGAAGAATGGAGTCTTGGGATGGAGAGGGACCAGGGCAACCCAGAAGTTTTACTCAAAATACTTACCAACAGTACAGCACAGATGTAGACCAAGTGGAATGAGAATGTGTGAGGGCCTGGTATGGTTGCAGGAAAGCATACTGAGAAGGCCAGCCCTGAGTCTGAGAAGCAGGGCCCAGTGTACGTTGTTTTAAGAAGAGTCCCCTGGCAAATAGCCATTTCCCTCTCCTAATGTTGCTGCCTTTAGGAGGAAGAGTTGATTAGCTGTCCTTGGGATTTTTGCCCACAACTAGACCTACGCGCCACCACGCCTGTGGGTGGTGATGGAGTGGTAGCTTCCAAGGGAAAAGCAAGGGACCACTGTCAGAAGATGGAGATGGACACTGAGTGGACAAAACCAGCAGATGCTTTGGATATCACCAAGTCTTACACGAGCTTTAGTAGTTGCAGTGGACTTAACCAACCCCTTCTTGCTCAGGCAATCACCTACTCCCGAACATTTAGGTCTCTTCTCACTGACTTGATCAAATTCCTATTCATCAAGTCACGGCATTTCTTCCAGTCTTCATCTTCTCCTTTCCATAATATTCCAACTATAATGTGAGTTATATAGATTTGAGGTGAGTGTGAAGTCTTAAGCTAAGGATACAAGCATCTCCATGACTGTTTCTCTGGGGGAAGGTGTTGATGTTGTGTCGAGAAGAGAATGAGGCATTTCTGGGAGACTAAGCATCTCTTGATACAGATGGGATGTATCCAGAGTGATTAGAGGCAGACATGGTAACTCTCCTGGGTTGCCATGCCATCCTCCAGGAGAGCTTTCTGACCCAGGGATTGAGTTTGTGTCACCTGCATTGCAGCTGGATTCTTTACCACTGATCCACCAGGGAACCCTGAGAAGTGGAGTTAATTGAAGGGTTTTTGATGTGGAAGAAATTATAGTATGGTTGAATATTAATGCTATGTGTGGCATTCTCCTGGAACCAGACTGTTGCTTGGTAGCTAGTATTATCTGATTTTCCTGCGCGCTCTTTCCTACATGGTAATCTTGGCTGTCAATATCTGTGTACTGATGCTTCTCAACTAGACACTCTTCTTGATGTGGGCTTCCAGATGCACCCCCGTGGTTTTCCCATATCTCATTTCTCAGGAGTCTATTTTTCTGGTCCTTAGTTTTCTGACCCTCTTTAATTTCATTCACTTGCCTGTTGATCCCATCCAGTCTCATGGCTTCGGAAACTCTGAGTGTTAATGATTTCTGAATTGAAACACCCAACTCAGATACAGTTGCCCACTGGACATCTTTCCTTTATGCTTAATAAACATCTGGGGATTGTTATGCCTAAACTGAATTCCTGATCTCTCTTCCCAGGAACTTGCTTGACTCAAAGCGACCCTCTTCGCAGCTGAAGGCAATTCTGTTTTCTCATTTGCCCAGACCAGAATCTAGGGATCTTCCTCCATTCCTGTCTTTCACACTTAATATTCATTTCATTAAGTAATCTTGTAGATTTTCCTTCAACTTAGATCCACTCTTTCACAACTAATTTTCATTAAAACCGTTCATCCACAAAGTTTTCTGAAAGAGGGGAGGAACCACAAATTTTGGTGATTTTCTCTCTTTGTACTGTTTCTGATGAGGGCATTGAAGGAGGTGGAAGGGAGGGAAGATCAGATCTTATTCGGAAATCCAGTAGCCGGCTGGGTGGCCGTGAAGTTGCCTCGAATTTGCGGTGGCTCCCCTCCCTGAGCCTCAGCTGTCGGTGGCACTGGTGGCCACACCACACATCTCCACCTGCCCTGTCATCTCTGAATTTAGGTTGTACTTTTCGGTATCAGCCCCGGTGATCTTCTCTTTCTCTTTCTTGCCTTTGCACCTCTGTGCTCACTCACTTCCTGACAAAATAAAACTAATTTTCATTCTGAAACTGTATTTAACCCTCTTCACTACTGCCAGTAATTCAAAACCAATAATTCCCCAGACTGTTATAGTCAAGGAACTTTATTAAATTTCCAAATTACTATAATGATTTTCTTTGCGAAAGCTGAAAGAAACTTTCTCACTGTGTTTCTGCATATGGAATTGGCCCTTGGTAGCATTCTCCACCATCTTTGAAACTCTGAATCTCTCCATAGATCTATGGCCATCACTGTCCTCAGTTTATTTCCTGGCAGTGGATTTGGTAACTAAAATCTCCCTTCGTCGTGGAGGCCCAGGGAAATAGTTACTTTTCTGAATTGAAAAGGTTGAAGTTTTGGACAGAATTGGATTAAGGGTTATATTTGAAAATTTGCTCTTTTAAATTATTGCCATTGCAGTTATGGTGGTCCTGACTGAGATTTCAGTTCCATAAGGACATTTCTAAACTGTGCATTTAAATAAACCGCAAGTCATGGACATTAGGGTGTGTTGGACACTACCTCTCAGCACACTGCCTGAACCATGCTTTTTCTTCACACCTTACATTAATACTAATTCTGAACTAGCTAGATATGTTTTGAGTTTTTAAGAATTTGAATGTATATGCAAGGCTGAACAACCAAAAATCCCAAAATATTCAAAATTTCTAAAATTAATTATTAATCCCATTTTGAAGTATGTCTAGAATTTCCATGCTCCTTAAGAGTACAGAATCATTTAGAATAAAACAATGAGAGAAATAATAATTAGTATAAATATTAGTTGTATCACACTCAGCAACTTTTAAATGGTTTTTCATAATTATTTTACTTTATTTTACAGTACCCTTGGGAAGTATATTTGACAGATTTTAAGACCGTCCTCATTTACCAGTGAGAAAATTAAGGCTAAATGATACAAACGACAATCCTAAGTTTACCCTGCTGTGAATAGCAAAGATGGACACAACCATATCTGTTAGCTCAAAATTCAATGATATTACTACTACACAAAATTGACATTTTTATGAACCAAAATAAAACTGGGCATTAAATAAATAATAGTAATAACAAATTAGAATAAATAATTGTTATAATAAATATTCCTACTCCAAAGCTAGAAAATCCAGACATGAACGTTAATCTTTTGGAAACACTGACTTCAAGATTTACTTGAACAGTTTTATTCCTACAGACTAAGCATGGAAGTATATAAACCAATATAAAAAAAAGGAATGACATAGCTTTTTTTTTTTTTTTAAGATTGGAGAAAAGATGTGATCATGTTCCTATGGCCTTTGGAGAAAAAGAGAAATTGCCTTTTCCCCATGGCTAGCAAAACTGCTGAAAATGGATGAGTCTCCAGTTGTGATAAGATCCATGACTGGTACCATAATTTGTGGTGATTCATCTGTGATATTTTTTCCTTTCCAAAAGAGGGTCTAAAACAAAACCAAAGCCATAGGAAAAAGATAACAACTGGCATTTTTATCTCTTGTGTGTGTGTGTGCGTGTGTGTGCATGTTTGTGTGTGTGTGTGAAATGGAACTTATGATAGATTTAGAATACATTTGATTCTGGCACAATAAGCAATCTTAAAGATCATCTGGTCTACCCCCTCACAGCTTTTCCTCCAAATTCTCAGGTTGACAAAAACAAGGGCTCAGGGAGCATTCTTCAGCTAGTTCATGGTGAATCTAGGAACAAAATCCAATTCCTGTCCTGCAACATTAATTATCCTTGAGATACAATATTCTCTCTACATGGTTTATTTTCAAAAATAAGAAAAAGTAGGAGTTGTTTCCCTTCATCGCATAATGTGTGTTTCTTATTGTTTACTAAACATTATTAGTCATTCTTCCTTACTCTAACTGGTATGTAATTTGGCCTAAGATCATCTGGTCTACCCCCTCACAGCTTTTCCTCCAAATTCTCAGGTTGACAAAAACAAGGGCTCAGGGAGCATTCTTCAGCTAGTTCATGGTGAATCTAGGAACAAAATCCAATTCCTGTCCTGCAACATTAATTATCCTTGAGATACAATATTCTCTCTACATGGTTTATTTTCAAAAATAAGAAAAAGTAGGAGTTGTTTCCCTTCATCGCATAATGTGTGTTTCTTATTGTTTACTAAACATTATTAGTCATTCTTCCTTACTCTAACTGGTATGTAATTTGGCCTTAGAGTTTATAGGTAAATGTATGGTTCCCAAACACCATAAATTGTTCCATAGCATGATGATTTATTCTTTTTCTTGTGCCTGCATTTCTTAGTAAGACTAAAATACCATCCTCAAGTGAACATAGGCTCCTCAGGGATTTAACCATAAAGCAAGTGTATTTGTAGGCTGTATTTTAAAGAGCGCCTTCTTTATTAAATTTACAGTTGAAATAAGTTCTGAATCTTTGAGAATTTTCAAAATAAATGTTCAAGTGAGAAAAACAATAATAGCATTACGTCGTTTTTCTGGCTGGCTTTAGACACTAGCCAAAGATCTGGAGGATCTTCCTGATCTCTGTTGGTTATTGCTAAGGCGAAATTTTTCAAATGAACTCTGTTGGGATTTCACGTTACCTGTTTAATTGCGTTTTTGAGCAGGCTAGTATCTGTTTTCATCATGTTTGGGAATATCGTTTGAGATAGGGGCCTGTTTCAGGCAGTGCTGAGAAACTGCAGACATTCTGAATTTGTGTGCCAGGCATTTGCCGGACACCTCAGGTCTTTGTCATAAGAAGGAATAAAAAGGAATGAGAAAATAACAGTGAAGGTAACGTATTTCTTCTTTCTCGCCTCTTATTTGGCTTGTGACTTTTTAGAATGAAAGCTCTTTGTGTCAGCTATCTTGCCTTTCTAGACATTTCGTTTGGTGCCAAGGCCCCTTTGGAAGTCCAAAGGCCACTGATAGCAGTAATATAATAAAACTAGTAATTACTTCTCTATAACTTTGCAACAAAGCAAATCCATGACTCCAAATTTCTACTGGTTAGAGCTTTGGACACAGGTTTGGAACTGTTATTTATTGACTCATTCAACTTAACCAACTCTCTCAAGTTTTACAAAATCTTTCTTTTCTGGTTCATGTGGAAAAGATTAGGAAACCTCTTATCAATGCTTATTCATAACTACCATTCAGTTCAGTTCAGTCCCTCAGTCATGTCCGACTCTTTGCAACCCCATGAATCGCAGTACACCAGGCCTCCCTGTTAANAGCACTTTCACAGCATCATCTTTCAGGATTTGAAACAGCTCAATGGGAATTCCATCACCTCCACTAGCTTTGTTTGTAGTGATGCTTTCTAAGGCCCACTTGACTTCACATTCCAAGATGTCTGGCTCTAGATTAGTCATCACATCTTCATGATTATCTGGGTCGTGAAGATCTTTTTTTGTACAGTTCTTCTGTGTATTCTTGACACCTCTTCTTAATATCTTCTGTTTCTTTTAGGTCCAGGCCATTTCTGTCCTTTATCGAGCCCATCTTTGCATGAAATGTTCCCTTGGTATCTCTAATTTTCTTGAAGAGCTCTCTAGTCTTTCCCTTTCTGTTCTTTTCCTCTATTTGTTTGCATTGATTGCTGAGGAAGGCTTTCTTATCTCTTCTTGCTATTCTTTGGAACTCTGCATTCAGATGCTTATATCTTTCCTTTTCTCCTTTGCTTTTCGCCTCTCTTCTTTTCACAGCTATTTGTAAGTCCTCCCCAGCAGCCATTTTGCTTTTTTCCCTACACTCCTAAAAACAAGACTCTCAAGGGGTATTATCCTCAGATACATATATCAACCTTATCTATCTATTCCAGAGAAAGAGACAGGGGCTAATATCTCTCTTCAATCTGGATTTAGCCCGGAAAGGATAAGGTTCTAAAAACAGTTCCCTAGATATCACAATCTTCATTTCGGTGATGCAAACTGCAAATATTCTTGGATGACTACAATATTTAGCTGCTTTTTGCACTTCACATTTGCTAGTATGTAACACAAATTATATTTTCTGTCCACCCTTCTGTCAGTGGAAATAATATTATTATCCCTAGCTTGCATTCAGGAAACAGGTGCATGGTCAGACTTTTATCTTACTCCTATTCTAGACAAAGCCATCAATTAAGACATGAATATTTAAAGGGTTAGTGTATATCAGGCACTGTGCTATGTTGTTTATCAGTGAGATGAAGTTTCATGTTATCTCATTTAATTTTAACTGCTTGGAGTTGTCTTATACTTCCAAGCTTTACACATGCTCTCTCCACCCTTCTTTATACTTATCTTCCTGTCACTTCTGTTCATCCTTCAACATCTAGTTCAAGCACCATCTTTCTCTAGGTAGGCTACCAGACCCAGTTCAGCTTGTTTGAGAGGTGTTCACCTGTGCTTCAAGAAAGCTGTGTTCTCCCCTCTATTTTAATAACCCTTGGCTCCCTATGCTCCAGAGCACCAGGTGCTTATCACAACCCTTTTCTGGATAACTGTCAACCCCATAGACCCCAATATGGAAGTTCCCCTCACATAAGAGGTTATTTTCCCCAGTATGTGAACCACAATCACCCACAGTTGACTTAAATGATGAGCTCTTGCAATGACAAAGGATGGTTTATGGGTTAGCATAAGACATATTTTTGTGTGAGTGCTTTCCAAAGAACTCATCAAGCTAGTTGAATTAACCGGCTTCTTTTTCAGATAATCTGTGGCCGAGGAGAAAATAGCTGAGCCATATTAATGCCAGATCATTGAAGTGAAATGTAATAAACTCTTATTGCTGCTTAGGAGATGGAAAGAGAATCTTGTCACTAAAAAAAAGCTTGGAAAGCTTTTGACCTTGAGATTCATAGCAAAGACATCTTTGACCTCTAGACTATGTTAGGCCTGCTGTTATATGCACTCATGTTAGTGTCACCATTTTGAATTTTATATATATACTTGCATGATTAATACTTTCTTCTTCTATAACGCTATAGAAGGAAGAGGTGGGTTTTTATAGGCACTCAGAAATATATACAGGTGAATGAAGTTTGAACAAACTGTGATTTTCACCATTTTCTCCTCCAAACAGCTGGCAAATTCCTGCCTCCTACATTTCATTTAAACATGGATCCCTCTGCTTAGAAACAGCTGTTGAAATACTGCCATAAGTTAAGCTCTAATTCATATCTTAACAACTCCTTCCCCTCCCTCTCATGAATGTTCCCAGCCGAACAGGATTCTTACATCTGTAAATTCAAGGCATTTTTTTTTTTAATGTGGGATATATGCTTTTTCATGTATGCAGTATGTCCATTAAAAAAGAAAAAAGAAAACAATAGTAAGAAAGAAGAAAAGAAATCAATAAATTCAAGAACAACAAGAAGAAATTACTATGGAAACACAGAAGAATAGCTGCTGTACTCTTATGAAAGTGATTAGAAAAAGCTTAATAAATTATTTTATATCAATCAATCAACTTCCTACTCCAAAGAAAGTGAGTAAGGCATCGCTAATCTATGGCAACTGGTATCACAGACTCTCACCTTAATGTACACAGTATATTGTTGACAAAAAATGTTAAAAAATTGAGCATTACTGGTCTTTTCTATTTTCTGTGTGTTTTGTGTGTTAAGTCTTTGCTAATAAGTTATAAGACTTCAGAGCTCAGAGGAGCTGAAGAAATAATTGAGTCTAATTTTCTATGTTTGTGAATTAGGCTAAATGTCCAGACAGGTTGTGACTTCTCAAGTTAGAGACAGCTAGGTTATTTAACATAATGCTAGTGTTATAAAGAAAATACACCAGAGCAATGACGTAGATAATTACTCAGAAAAGCTGAAGGAAACTACAGAGCAGGTGACTGCTGAAGACCATTTGAACTGAGAGCAGAGTGACAAGAAAGAGCTTACTGGGTGTGCACTAGGTCAAAAGCATTTCAGGCGGAAATACGCAAAGGTCCTGAGGTTAATAAGGACTTGACCTACTTAAGGAAGAAGAAGGAAGGGATACTGGAAGTGAGAGTGAAAGTAAAAAAAAAAAAAAAAAAATGAGGCAGAGGAGTCATCCAGGGAGGCTTTTTAGAGTTTGACAAAGCATTTGGGTCTTATTTTAAATTGAATGAATAGTCATTGCCGATTTGTATTTGTGTATATTTATGCAAATTGATGTTTTCATACATTAATAAATATTTATTAAACTTCTATTGTATACTGAGAACTGTTGTATATTTGCAATCATTGCAATAAGATCTGATTTAGATGAGGTGTCCTGCTCTCTAAAACCTCAGAATCTACTGGAGAAACATATCTGTAAATAAAAAAAAAAAAAAAAAAATGAGGCAGAGGAGTCATCCAGGGAGGCTTTTTAGAGTTTGACAAAGCATTTGGGTCTTATTTTAAATTGAATGAATAGTCATTGCCGATTTGTATTTGTGTATATTTATGCAAATTGATGTTTTCATACATTAATAAATATTTATTAAACTTCTATTGTATACTGAGAACTGTTGTATATTTGCAATCATTGCAATAAGATCTGATTTAGATGAGGTGTCCTGCTCTCTAAAACCTCAGAATCTACTGGAGAAACATATCTGTAAATTATATATTTATAATAAAACATAATCAGTGCCTTAATAGAAATAGATCAAACTATTTATTCTACAAGGACAGGGATATCATCAGACTTGTTCTTTTCTGTATCTATAGCCCATAATATACTTACATCACATAGTATGTCCTCAGTGAATATCTATGAGAGGAAGTAAGGTGGAGGGGATACAATAGTTGGGTAGATTAGTGGTGTGGATTCTGTCTTGAATCAGTTCTAATGAGATGGACGAAACTGGAGCCAATTATATAGAGTGAAGTAAGCCAGAAAGAAAAACACCAATACAGTATACTAACACATCAGTTCAGTTCAGTCGCGCAGTCGTGTCCGACTCTTTGTGACCCCATGAATCGCAGCATGATGGCCTCCCTGTCCATCACCAACTTCCGGAGTTCACTCAGACTCACGTCCATTGAGTCTGTGATGCCATCCAGCCATCTCATCCTCGGTCGTCCCCGTCTCCTCCTGCCCCCAATCCCTCCCAGCATCAGGGTCTTTTCCAATGAGTCAACTCTTCGCATAAGGTGCCCAAAGTACTGGAGCTTCAGTTTTAGCATCATTCCTTCCAAAGAAATCCCAGGGTTGATCTCCTTCAGAATGGACTGGTTGGATCTCCTTGCAGTCCAAGGGACTCTCAAGAGTCTTCTCCAACACCACAGTTCAAAAGCATCAATTCTGCGCTCAGCCTTCTTCACAGTCCAACTCTCACATCCATACATGACCACAGGAAAAACCATAGCCTTGACTAGACGGACCTTAGTCAGCAAAGTAATGTCTCTACTTTTGAATATACTATCTAGGTTGGTCATAACTTTTCTTCCAAGGAGTAAGTGCCTTTTAATTTCATGGCTGCAGTCACCATCTGCAGTGATTTTGGAGCCCAAAAAAACAAAGTCTGACACTGTTTCTACTGTTTCCCCATCTATTTCCCATGAAGTGATGGGGCCAGATGCCATGATCTTCNCTGGTTGATCTCCTTCAGAATGGACTGGTTGGATCTCCTTGCAGTCCAAGGGACTCTCAAGAGTCTTCTCCAACACCACAGTTCAAAAGCATCAATTCTGCGCTCAGCCTTCTTCACAGTCCAACTCTCACATCCATACATGACCACAGGAAAAACCACAGCCGTGACTAGATGGACCTTAGTCGGCAAAGTAATGTCTCTGCTTTTCAATATGCTATCTAGGTTGGTCATAACTTTTCATCCAAAGAGTAAGCGTCTTTTAATTTCATGGCTGCAATCACCATCTGCAGTGATTTTGGAGCCCCCCAAAATAAAGTCTGACACTGTTTCCACTGTTTCCCCATCTATTTCTCTTGAATCATTTAGACATATTTTATTAGATGCTAAGCAGGATGAGTGTTTTGCATGTAAAAGGAGTAGGGGAGGGTTTAAACAAAGAGAAAAGAAAAATGCTAATGGGAGTTTTTTATTCCATTTCTTTAACAAATTTAATATATAGGGTTTTAAGCTTTCTGAACAAAACATACGCTTCAGGTTCAATAAACAGCAAGTAAAAGTAAATATATATATATATATATATATATGTTTCCAGGATTCAAGTTTACTATGTTTCTAACATTTTCACGCTACTAGGTATCTCTAGCAAGCATTTGCTGCTGTGTATACTACAGTCTGTAAAAAAAGACATTCTTGTAGCCAGCTTTTGAGCTTGTTCTTTAAGATGTCCTAATTTAAATGCAATTGTAGACTTCACAAGTATTATGGATTTAGAGCAAGTCTTAGTTGGCACTATTAGAGCAAAGTGATTACAAAAGACTTTTGCACATTCTACTCAACATTCACTGTCTACTTCTCTATACTGCTCTGGTCTTATAAAGTCATCACTGATTCTTTGAGGGGAGGCAAGGACCAGGGTACCTTTATATTCCCTTTCTATCTGCATAATCAAGCCTATGTTCTGCTAGAAATATTCTGAGTGAAATTATCTTGTTATGTGAATACCTAATCCTGTAGTAAATCACATATTGAATATTTGCCTGTTCAAAAGACAGGTCTATTAAAATGTTTTAACTTCCCCAAGTTTATGTAGTTTACCATTTCATATACTACTTGAAATACGGCCTCCAAGGGACCATTTCTGTAATATGAAATGAAACACACAATCATTATTCCTTTAAATTCAAACCAAGAAAACCAAAGTAATTGTTAATAAACACTTGGGAGACTAGTTTAAATTAAAAAGGCCCTGGCACTTAATAACTTCATACACTTGGGTAATGTAGTCTAACTTTCTGAGCTTTGGTTTCCACATCTATAAAGTGAAAAGGCAAAGGTCATGCTCTTTTTGTTCAACATAAAAGAGAGAGTGCCCAATTGATATGTGTGGTGAGATAGAGAGTCTGTAAAGATAAGACTACATTTGAACTTTTCAGGCATACAGCAATCACATGGTAAATGTTAATAATATCTGAATTTGGAAAACCCAAACCCCAAATTAAATTTTAGACTGAGACTCTTACTTTCACCCAAGATGGAATTTGCAGGGACTGGATATGCCCTCTCTTAAAGAACTAAAAAACTGCACAGAATATATAAAATAATGGTTTCCAGACTGTGGACATCATGCAGCAGAGGACTGTGATCCCTAAGAGAGGAGAAACAAATGGAGGTGAACTCTTATGACTGATTACACTACTGCCTGGAGTTTCCAGGTCTCAGTACTGGGAGGGGGGACCCAGGCAGAACCTGACCGTCTCTTTAGCTGAGAAAACAAAATTGAGTCTGGGGAAACCGTGGCAGCTGAAGTTCTCAGTACAGAATACAAGAAAGGAGAGACATGCATAGAGAGCACAAGCTCAGGAAATCCACAGCTGAGCACTGATGAGCAAAGGGCAACCTGAGGTTGGGGACGACCCATATGAAAGGAGTACAGGAACACGCCCCAGGTCTCACATAGGAGGCGGAGGGAGGAATCTTATTCACAGAACACAGGTAGTTCTGGCACACAGCTAGATTAAAAGCTATTCATCTATCTGGAGAAAACCTTAAATTTGAAACATGCCCCGAGTGTTCATAACAACACTATTAACAATAACCAAGACATGGAAGCAACCTAAACGTCCACCGACAGGTGTATGGATGAAGAAGATGTGGTATGCATGTGTGTGTGTACACACACACACAGAGACAAAAAGGAATATTACTCAGCAAAAAAAGAGAATGAAATAATGCCTTTTGCAGCAACATGATGGACCTACAGACTATTATATATCTTCTGTCACCCTGTTTGAATATATACGCTGAGCATACCATGAGACAAGCTGGGTTGAATGAGTCACAAGCTGGAATCAAGATAGGTGGCAGAAACATCAACAACCTCAGATATGCAGATGATACCATTCTAATGGTAGAAAGTGAAGAGGAGCTTAATAGCTTCTTGATGAGGGTGAAGGAGGAGAGAGCAAGAGCCAGCTTAAAACTAAATATTAAAAAAACCTAAGCTCATGGCATCTGGCCCCATTGTGCTATGCTTAGTTTCTCAATGACTTGCGTTTCTGCAGGCAAGAATACTGGAGTAGGTTGCCAAGCCCTCCTCCAGATCTTTCCAACCCAGAGATCAAACACAGGTCTCTCACATTGCAGGTGGATTCTTGACCATCTGAGTCATCAGGGAAGCCCAAGAATACTGGAGTGGGTAGCCTTTCCCTCCTCCAGGGGATCTTCTCGATCCAGTAATTGAACTGGGATCTCCTGCACTGCAGGCAGATTCTTTACCAGCTGAGCTACCAGGCCCAATTACTTCATGGCAAATAGAAGTAGTGACAGATTTCCTCTTCTTGAGCTCTAAAATCACTGCAGATAGTGACTGCAGCCATGAAATCAACGATTGCTTCTTGGCAAGAAAGCTATGACAAACCTAGACAGTATGTTGCAAAGCAGAGACATTACTCTGCCAGCCATATAGTCAAGGCTATGTTCTTCCCAGTGGTCACATATGGCCATGAGAGTTGGACCATAAAGAAAGCAGAGTGCCAAAGAATTAACGCCTTCAAACTGTGGTGCTAGGAAGACTCCTGAAAGTCCCCTGGACAGTAAGGAGATCAACCCAGTCAATCTTAAGGCATATAAACCCTGAATACTCACTGGAAGGACTGACACTGAAGCTGAAGCTCCAGTATTTTGGTCACCTGATGTGAACAGCTGACCCATTGGAAAAGTCCCTGATGCTGGGAAAGATTGAAGGCAGAAGAAAAAGAGGATGTCAGAGGATGAGATGGCTGGGTGGCATCACTGCTATGATGAACGTGAACTTGGGCAAACTTCAGGAGATGGTGAGGGACAGGGAAGCCTGGCACGCTGCAGTCCATGGAGCTGCAAAGAGTCGGACACAACTGGGCAACTGAACAACACACTTATGTCTGTGTATATACACACACTTTACTAGCATGTGAGATGAGTGCAATTGTGTAGTAGTTTGAGCATTCTTTGGCATTGCCTTTCGTTGGAATTGGAATGAAAACTGACCTTTTCCAGTCCTGTGGCCACTGCTGAGTTTCCCAAATTTGCTGGCATATTGAGTGCAGCACTTTCACAGCATCATCTTTCAGGATTTGGAATAGCTCAACTGGAATTCCATCACCTCCACTAGCTTTGTTCGTAGTGATGCCTTCTAAGGCCCACTTGACTTCACATTCCAGGATGTCTGGCTCTAGATGAGTGATCACACCATCATGATTATCCAGGTCATGAAGATCTTTTTTGTACAGTTCTTCTGTGTATTCTTGCCACCTTTTCTTAATATCTTCTGCTTCTGTTAGATCCATACCATTTCTGTCCTTTATCGAGCCCATCTTTGCATGAAATATTCCCTTGGTATCTCTGATTTTCTTGAAGAGATCTCTAGTCTTTCCCCTTCTGTTCTTTTCCTCTATTTCTTTGCATTGATCGCTGAAGAAGGCTTTCTTATCTCTTCTTGCTATTCTTTGGAACTCTGCATTCAGATGTTTATATCTTTCCTTTTCTCCTTTGCTTTTTGCTTCTCTTCTTTTCACAGCTATTTGTAAGGTTTGGCCAGACAGCCATTTTGTTTTTTGCATTTCTTTTCCATGGGGATGGTCTTGATCCCTGTCTCCTGTACAATATCACGAACCTCATTCCATAGTTCATCAGGCACTCTATCTATCAGATCTAGACCCTTAAATCTATTTCTCACTTCCACTGTATAATCATAAGGGATTTGATTTAGGTCATACCTGAATGGTCTAGTGGTGTTGCCCACTTTCTTCAATTTAAGTCTGAATTTGGCAATATCTGTTCTTTCCCTCTATTTCTTTGCACTGATCACTGAAGAAGACTTTCTTATCTCTTCTTGCTATTCTTTGGAACTCTGCATTCAGATGCTTATTTATTTCCTTTTCTCCTTTGATTTTCTCTTCTCTTCTTTTCACAGCTATTTGTAAGGCCTCCCCAAACAGCCATTTTGCTTTTTTGCATTTCTTTTCCATGGTGATGGTCTTGATCCCTGTCTCCCGTACAATGTCACAAAGCTCATTCCGTAGTTCATCAGGCACTCTATCAGATCTAGGCCCTTAAATCTATTTCTCACTTCCACTGTATAATCATAAGGGATTTGATTTAGGTCATACCTGAATGGTCTAGTGATTTTCCTTACTTTCTTCAATTTAAGTCTGAATTTGGCAATAAGTAGCTCATGATCCTCAAACTCATGTCCATCAAGTTGATGATGCCATCTAACCATCTCACCTTCTGTCATCCCATTCTCCCCTCTGCCTTCAATCTTTCCCATCATCAGGATCTTTTCAAATGAGTCAGTTCTTCTCATCAGGTGGCCAAAGTATTGGAGTTTCAGCTTTAGCATCAGTCCCTCCAATGAGTATTCAGGACTGATTTCCTTTAAGATTGACTGGTTGGATCGTCTTGCAGTCCAAGAGACTCTCAAAAGTCTTCTGCAACATCACAGTTCAAAAACATCAATTCTTCAGCACTCAACTTTCTTTATAGTCCAACTCTCACATCCATACATGACTACTGGAGAAACCATAGCTTTGACTAGACAGACCTTTGTTGGCAAAATAATGTCTCTGCTTTTTACCTCCAATGAGTATTCAGGACTGATTTCCTTTAAGATTGACTGGTTGGATCGTCTTGCAGTCCAAGAGACTCTCAAAAGTCTTCTGCAACATCACAGTTCAAAAACATCAATTCTTCAGCACTCAACTTTCTTTATAGTCCAACTCTCACATCCATACATGACTACTGGAGAAACCATAGCTTTGACTAGACAGACCTTTGTTGGCAAAATAATGTCTCTGCTTTTTAATTTACTGTCTAAGTTGGTCATAACTTTTCTTCCAAGGAGTAAGTGTTTTTTTAATTTCATGGTTGCAGTCACCATCTGCAGTGATTTTGGAGCCCAGGAAAATAAAGTCTGTCACTATTTCCACTGTTTCCCCATCTATTTCCCATGAAGTGATGGGACCAGATGCCATGATCTTCGTTTTCTGAATGTTGAGCTTTAAGCCAACATTTTCACTCTCCTCTTTCACCTTCATCCAAAGGCTCATTAGTTCTTCACTTTCTGCCATAAGTGCGATATCATCTGCATATCTGAGGTTATTGATATTTCTCCCGGCAATCTTGATTCCAGCTTGTGTTTCATTCAGCCCAGCATTTCTCATGATGTACTCTGCATATAAGTAAATAAGCAGGGTGACAATATACAGCCTTGATGTACTCCTTTCCCTATTTGGAACCAGTCGGTTTTTCCAAGACCAATTCTAACTTTTGCTTCCTGATCTGCATACAGATTTCTCCAGAGGCAGGTCAGGTGGTCTGGTATTCCCATCTCTTGAAGAATTCTCCACAGTTTGCTGGAAATTGTGAGGAATTCACAAACAACAATAAAAGGGTAAATAGCCAGTCTTAGTCTCTGACCTCAAGGGAATACTCCAGGGGAGAACAAAGGAAGGAAAAGATGTCTGATAGGAGAGATACTACACATGTGCAGAAATGCTCCTTGGAGTTAAAGTCAGAGGATAATCCCAGGCCATAATGAGTCTTGCTCCTCCCAGAATTCTTCACTTCAAGGTCCATCTTGGCTATTGTGTGTGCAAACTCCCCAGGGGAGGATCCTGAACAAATTTACTGGGGGAGAGGGGAATGTAGGGGAGAAAGGAAAGTGATTGGCCTGAGGGAAGACAAGGCCTGGAAAACTGCCCCTTTATAAAGGATTTAAACTTCCCAAGGCATGACTCTCTGAGCTCACCCATGATCCTTTCTGCATGTACTTTTCTTTACAATAAACTTTTTACTTTACTCTTTACCTTTTGCTACTCATCTGAATTTGTTCTTGACTAGGCAGGCAAGACTAGGGACGTCAACCCTAACTGCTGGCTCCTGTGGTCCAGTGTTTAGGACTCAGGGTCTGAGAAATTAAGACCTTGCTTCCAGCTACCACTCACTGCTCCTTGCTGCAAGCTGTCACTTATTGCTGTGTGTGTCTGAAATCAGCATTAATTATCCTTCAAAAAAGTCATTTGTTTATAGTATGACAATGAAAACAAAAACTTGATTGTCCTCAGCTAGAAAAGTTCATATCGGACAACTCAAATTTTCTGCCAGTTTATTCATGTTTGTGAATAAGTGCAAAGGCACTGCAAGTATCAATCTTGGGGTTACCAATTAATTTAACAAAGTGAATTAGCAAGTTTGATATCTGTGAGTAATGAGGATGAATGGTATCTTTTGGAGAAAGTTTTATAATCTTTACTTATTTTTTGCCCACACAATGGATTTCTAGTGTGGCATGTTAAAACCTCCCTATATGGTCATATGTCTTTGTATTTGTAATGGAATTTTTAATCCAGTCATATTTGTTTTGATTTTATTTTATTCATATTTGTTTTGATTTCTGTTATGTTGAAACTATGTTTTCATTTGAAGTCCAATACTTTTTTTTTTTTAACTGTGGTAAAACACACATTACATGAGATCTACCTTAACAAAATTTTAAGTATTCAGTACAGTATTGTTTAACTATAAGCACAATATTAGGAACAGATTTCTAGAACTTTTTCATCTTACATTATTGAACTTTCATGCAGAGTGAACAGCAACTCCCCATTTCCACTCCTGCTCCCTCTACATCTGGCATTCTACTTCTTGGTTTTTTAAATCTCTTCTTTCCTATTTTTTGTTAAATTTATTTTTTTTAATTCTGTTACTATTATCTTCTTGACTTGTTTTTCAATATATATAATTTCTTTATTAATTAGTTGTTTTTTGACCTCATTATTAATCATATTATTCTAAAAACATCTAAATGAATCTCCACCCAAAATTCCCCTTCAAAAATATTATTTTTCTCATATCTCTTCCAACTCTCACAACTTCCCACATTGAAATAATCTAGAATATCAGTGTCAAATAAAGTTAGCTATTGGCCTGATGGAAGATTCAGGTCTGAATCATGACAGTATGCCTTTGATAACTGTGGGAGAATTCAGGACTAATGGCAACTCATGAGCTTTCAGGTATATTTTCCCACCATATATAGGAGACTTCAATTTTATGCATCTCTTCAGTCATACAAGTTCAAATGCACACACATCAACACACACAGAAAACATCAACATATTAACACCATTTTATTATTTTTTACATCTTCTTTTGTCCTTCACTCCTCACCCAGTAGCCTGCCAGCATGCATGCAAGCTAAGTCGCTTCAGTCATGTCCGACTCTTTGTGACCCCATGGGCTGTAACCCTCCAGGCTCCTCTGTCCGTGGGATTCTCCAGGCAAGAATATTGGAGTGGGTTGTCATGCCCTCCTCCAAGGAATCTTCCCAACCCAGGGATGGGATTCACTTCTCTTACATCTCCTGCATTGGCAGATGGGTTCTTTACCACTAACACTACCTGGCAAGCCCCAGCACCACAGCATGTACAGAAGTAAACAATAATCATTAGTTGATATATTTCCTTTAGCATGTTCTCCATATATATATATATATATATACACACACATATATATACATATAGGCACTTTGATTTCAATTAAAATGGCTTTATTCTAACACTGTTTAGAGCCATTCACTTTTGACTTCCAAGATATAAAGACCTTTTCTTGTTTACAGATTTCAGGTAGACATGCCACTATGAATGTATGTATGCGTGCGTGCAGCATGCTAATTTGCTTCAGTCGTGTCCAACTCTTTGCAACCCTATGGACAGTAGCCCACCAGGCTTCTCTGCACATGGGATTCTCCAGGCAAAAATACTGGAGTGGGTTGCCTTGCCCTTCTCCAGGGGATCTTCCCAACCCAGGGATGGAACCCTCCTCTCCTGCAGCTCCTACATGCAGGCAAATTCTTTACTGCTGAGCCACCAGGGAAGCTGAATGTATATATACTTTCAATAATTTCTCTGGAGCATTGAGTTAAGAGGTACACAACCCCAGTTCTTGACATTTAGACTTCCAGTAATAGTACTCCTTTTATAATTGGTTTTGTTACTGTCATATTTCAAATTATTTACAAAGAATTGCACATAAACATTTGTCTCCAGATACAAAACACATTTTAACAGTAATTACTAGATATTCAAAATATAAGGGATACATACCTGAAAGTGAAAAGTAAGACCGTTTAAACAGAAATCAATTCAAAAAAGTAGGCAACTTAAAATATCATTTAATTGATGTTTTTAATTCTCAAAACACTACACTATCAATGTAAAATTTGCCATTGCACTGTCACTCCAACTGGATTTTCATACTTTAAGGGAGAAATTGTAAAGATTGGACTCAAGATGAAATTAATCTGTCTCTCTGTCTCAGACTCTGGGTATTTTCAGGCACACACACATGATAGAAACACCTACAAAGTCATAAATATGTCCCTTACTTATCTAACACATGGTCTCCCTTTTCCTAATTTATTTGGTATATTTAATGCAAAGAAAACACCAAACATTTTCCCCAAAGACCAGACATTCTTTTCTCATTCACATGGTCAAATTTTTCACTACGTGTATTTTGGAGTACATCAAAAAAGAAAGAATAATACAAACATAAAAATTTAACTATAAATAAAGACATGAAATATAAAAACAAGAGAGAGACCTAAAATGGAAAATACATAATTGCTCATGAATAAATAAACAAATAGCCCTAAAGGTTGGTTGGCATCTGACAAGTTCAATTTTCAAAACATATCAATGTTCACATAGAGTAGTGGTACATGACTCAAATATATTAAAGTAAATATCTGTATTAAAAAAATCTGTATTGGTATTTTTAAACAATCTTCAATTCTGTGTGCATATTTACAACATTATATAAATTCTCAAGTTCTATGAGTAAGTTTTCAAATTTTTCAGAATCCTAGAAACCATCCTCCCAAATTACTGGTTTCATCAAGGCATTATCTTATTTAATAACTTACAGGGCTCATGAACTAAGGTCAAATTCTTCTGCTTGACTTTAAAAGCCATCAGTCTTAGTACTTTGCTGAATCTTTGTTGCCTGATTTGTTTTCCAAATTTGAGTCAAAATATAACGTCTTATTTTGGCAATCCATTTTCTTTCTTATCTCTCTGACATAGAAGACTCCCTCCTTTCTTGTGTCCTAACACACACACCATAGTATAAACAACTTTTTTCTTAGGTTTTGCCTATGCAATCATTTCCCCCAATTTGAGTAATAACAGCAGCTATACCAACAAATTATGCCATTATCTTGGAGACATCTCTAATCCTTCAATTATTTCTTTGAAAAAAAGGATTAATTATATCCATATATAAGAACTATGTAAGGATTAATTGAAGTAATATTCATAATATACCTAGTAAAATATCTTATGAATATTAATTTTTCAATCAATGCCCATTTAAATACAAATTCCAAAGGTATCTACTTTGAAAGGGTGACTTACCCTTAGATACTGAAGTTCCAGTGTATTTTAAACAATATTATAGTTATAATTTGAATATGGATAAAAGTGATGGCAAAGTGATGGCAATTTCATTTTTGTTTTTATCCATAGAATTGTTTTATAATTTATTGATGGAATTATAATGAATAAATTAATTACTATATGTAATAGTATATTTGTACAGAAACTTATCACAATTATCTTTCCCATACATTCTCTTATTTGAACCTAGATAGAAAATAAGGATGAATTATTATTAGCATTTTATAGACATGAATTCTGAGGCTTAAAGTAAGTAATTAACCATAGAGAAGCTATGGTTCAATCCAGTCCACCTCACAGCAAATCAATTACCCTAAGAATCCTATCCAAAAATTATATTGAAAGGATATATCACAAAGGTTTTTGCATTTAGAATCTGTGTGTGTTTATAAGATGATATGATCTTTGTTGCAAGTACTGTACAGTGGTTATGCAAATAAGTATATACACAGCTTAACTGGAGTTCAATTATTAGAGCAATGGTTGTCATTTTGCAGAATGTCTAACATCTGATGGTTTTATTTTGTTCTGAAAGATAGTTTGGATTATGACATCTCATCACTTGTTACCTTGGGATGATGTGTTGTGAATAGTAATGGAAAAAATACCTCTAAGGAAACCTGTGCTTTTCTCTGGTCTGTTATTTCATTAAATCTTGGTCCACAGTTTATTATTCATCCTGCTTTGCTGCTCAGTGAATGTGGATTAAGTTACAGTATGTCATCATTGTCAGAAAAGATCCAGTTTGTCAATAAGGAATAATGGTACCTGGATTATTGTGTGTTACCTCTTTGCCCACTTGTCTCTATTCTTTAAATAATTACTTTTTACATTCATATCTCACAAGTTCTGCTTTCAAGAGGATTATCTGGGAAAATTCCATATCAAAAGGAAAGGAGTGAAAAAATACTACTGCAAACAAAAATTGAAAGAAAAGATAATTAATAAAATCTGAAAGGGTTTGTGTAAATGTTGAGATGGCAACACTTTACTCATAAAAGTGTAAATGAGGGATATAAAATGTAGATATTATGAAAATCTTGAAAACATGTCATTTTAATTTTCAGCGACATGTATAAACTCAAGCAGAAACTCACTTCATGTCTTTCCTAACTAATGCTTACTAAAGCAAATGAACATTTTTCCTACCCTAGAAATTTGCAACTTTTAATTAAATAAGAAAATAACATACTTTGTTCACATTCAGAGCCAAGATATTTGTGAAGACCCATGAGGAGGAACATAAAGTAGAATGCATGAGGTTAGCCCAAACTGGGGCAAGGAGGAAGCAGCTATCACTGTGGGTGATGTTCTCTTCATCTTGGATTTTTTTTTTTTTTTTTACTGTTCTAAAATTGGCAACTTGATCCTTCATTTTAAAAATGTTTGTTTCTTGCTTTTATAGATAGATCTCAATCCTTTGGAATGTAATTGATCTTACTTAGCAATTGATCTTACCTAGCAATTGAATCTAACCTCCAGTGTTTCTAACCCTGCTTCCTGTTGGTCCTTCACTGCCAAGTTAATCTTGATTATTTATTGCTCCTTATTTTGATAGTGTTCATTCAATATTCCATACTCTGGCTTCAATCCAAGTTTGATTAACCTTATCATACTGGCTCTACAGAAAAAGTGCCCAAATACCTTCATATGAAAAAAATGAATAATCAGGAAAATGTTATTATCTGTGTAAGAGACCTATGCTCAAAATAGAACTTTAAAATTCTAATGTGAATGTCAATGAAATACTGAAAGTTTTCTAGCATGGAAAATGCTGTGTTTAGTTTGTTGCAGAGCTAACTGTTTATTCTTTTAGATATTCATATTATCTAGGTGAAGTTCTGATTTAATATAGCACACTGTTTAGATTCTGATTCAGTCAATATTTACCAGGTATTGTCAGTGAGCTAGACATTGTTCAAGATAGTTTTTCATGTGTCATTTCTTTAGAATAAATGCAGGATGGACAAAGCTAGTTATAAAATATAATAGATAGGAAAATGGGCATGCAGAGGTTAGTTAAGATGTTCAAGGTAATATAGTTAGCATTTATGTAACAGAGCCATTATAAAAGCTCTGTTTTCCAGATTCCAAGGTCAATGCTATTTCTACTTAACTACAATAGTCTATACGTAAACCGTGAGAAGTAACAATAAAATGCATACTTTCTGCATATGTAATTGTCCTTATTTTAAATTGACAAAGTTATGAGATTAGCCACATTCAGCCTAAAAAACCTGAAAGGATTTTTTCTTTTAACAGTAATAAGTTGCTAAAGCCTATAGGAAATTAAAATAAAATAGCATAATGGAAATATAATGCTATATTAGAACTTAGGTGCTAGGTTGGAAGTAATGAGAATTGTTATCTCTATAGGGGAGTACAGAGCTCTCTTTCAAGCATAAAATATCTACCTGAAACTCTTTCTGAAGCACTATACTTTTATCCTGAGTCAGCTTAGTTTTAGAGCCATTGGGAAAATATAGTTGAGATTATGCCAGAATCAAATGAATTTAGAGACATTAGTGGGATTTAGGGAAAAAAAAAAAAAGAGGCCCAAGATAAATGAATAAGTCCTCACTCCCATACATTTGCTTTTGTACATATTGAAATAATATTGAGATTCTACTCTATACTAGACGTTGTACTAGACACCTAAAATGGATATTTAGATCTGTTTTTCATGATTTTGGAAGATGGCTATTTCCCCCATCACCATCATCATCACCCTCCTTGTGCTTATTAGTTTTATGTGTCAATTTTAACTAGATTATAGAACCCAGTTACACAAACATTAATTTGGAGATTGCTATGGAAGTATTTTTTAGATGGGGTTATCACATATGATCATTTGACTTTAAGTAAAGATTACCTCGATAATGTGGGTGGGCCTCATTCAATCAGTTGAAACATCTTAAGAGTAAAATGTGTCTCCTGAGAAAAGAAAAAATTATTTTTCAAGATTGCAACCCAAGAGTTTCCAGACTGATGACCTGCTCTAAAGATTTCACACCAGTATCCATAATTGCAGACACCCATTCCTTGGATATAAATAAATCTGTTAGTGTGTGTGTGTGCGTGTGTGTGTGTGTTTGTCTGTGTCTGTGTGTCTGTGTATCTTATGGTTTTTGTTTCTCTGGAAAACTCTAACACAATCTCCATCCTAAAAATGAGAAGACAGCTTCAGATACTAAGTAATGTGTCCGAGACTGCACGGTCCACTAATGTGAAGGCCCAGAAAGGAACCCAACCTTCTTACTTATAAGTAAGTTCTATCCTCTTTCTGCATATCTTTCTTAATTTTACACTTCATTTCCTTTCTACTTTTTTCTAGTGTTAAAGCAGCTTGGTAGTTCTGAAACAATCTTCACACATATGTGTAAACATGTGAAGTCTAATGAGGGAAGTTGATGGCCTCATTTGTCTAAGCACAGAGCCTTACTTGCTGTCACATGGCATGTATTCAAGCAAATGACTGTCAGATCCTGTCTGCTTACAGAGAAGCCCTTGGCTAAAGAGGACACTCAGTGAGTGGCTCCAGACAATCCAACAGATAACAGCTAATGGCAGGATTTCCAAAGTACTCACCAATGGTTATTAACATTTGTGATAGATATTGCGCTAAGAGCTAACAGTAGCAGCATTTAGAAAGAGGGTACAATTAGCCTGCTGTCTTCTTGAGATAAATTAACTCCATCTTTCAGGGATGACTTGAAAGACAGGAGATAAGGAATTAGATCACACTGGTGTCCTGGTTAGCCGAGTTTCGTTGAAGCAATCACTCCATCTCAGTTTCTGTAATTTACTCATCTGTGATCTGAGGGTTATCAAAAAACCTACCTCAGGAGACTGCTATAAAGATAAAATAGATATTAAACTTTCTGTTGGCTAAAGCAGTATATAAACTAAAATCATAATTATCAGAAAATTAAGCATATCTTCCCTATTGCTGTGTTCACAGCACTGGTGTATAAGTTGTAGGTAATGCAAAGAAGGCATGGTATTTATCCCCTGCCTCTGGAAACTGTTCTCACTTATGGATGAGGAAAGAGTGCATGAAACACTGAGACTGCAAGCAGATGTATATTTGTGTCTGTGAATTGTTTTCTTCCAAACATTCACAACATGTAAGATGATGTGTTATCTGAAAGATAATTCTGAGTGGTGCGGCAGCTGGATATACAAAGGGTGAATGACACTTGGGCAGAGTTTGTCCCTATCAGGACCTACTTAGGTCCTATTCCAATTTAATGATAGTCCGTATCATGTCACTGACCACTGTGCTCTGTTGTATGGCCCCATATCGTATTGCACCTCCAATCCATAATTTTATAAACTATCTAGGTGTAAATATGATTTACTATATTTCACATACAAAACACCACATATTGAATTACTACAATATATCACACACTATGTTAGTCATTTCAAAATATATTCTCTTAATTTTATCCTTAGAATAACCTTAAAAGTTATATTATAGAGAAGATGATCATTCACATTTTACAGACAAATTATCTACAGAGGGTACAGAAAACTGAATAGAATTACTCCATTGTGTTGAACCCAGATTTGAATTTACACCCCTCTGATCACAAAACTCGTGCTGCTTCCACTCTGTAGATTATGGGAATGATGCTGTGGTAACTTATACCCAAACTCAGAAAGAAGTATTCTTAGAGACTAGTTAGTCAAAGCTTTCATTTTATAGATGAGGAAACCAAAGTAGGAAAATGATAATTATCTTCTCTAGGCCACATGAAAAGTAGGTAACCGCTTCATACTAGAATAATACAGTGTAGAATTAGAATATATGCTTAATCGGTGCTTTGATATTACTGGTGCCCATTAGAATTTGATGATGTGATGGGTAACTGCTGGAAGCAGCAAGTTGGCAATAAGAGCTCTAGAAGTAGCTTGGGAGTTGGATACTAAGATAGGTGATCCCAGACCATCAGAGCAGAGTTTAACTGAAATGCAGTATAGTTAGTTTTGGAGAAAATGAATTCTGAGTCTCTAAGCTGCAATAACTAGTTTTTAGTTCCAGTCTCACTGTTTCATTCACTTACTTATTCACTCATCCATTCATTCAGGAACTACTGAATGCCATGTGAATGTTAGGAAATTAGCCTAGATACTCTAGAAATACTAGTGAATAAAACAGATTAAAAACAAACAAACAATTTTGAATGTGGAGAGCTTCAATTCCAGTGGAGAAGACAAGTGAATGAATAATAAACACAGCATATAAGTAAATCATATAGCTCACTAGAAGATAATAAAGGACTTTCAGAAAAACAGAACAGATTAAGCATGACTGTAAGGAATAAGGTTTAATTTTGAACAGGGTGATCAGTTAGCTTCATGGAAAAGCTGACATTTAAACAAAAACTTAAAAGCAATAAGAGAATAACCCTGGCATATACTAGAAGGAGGTACATCCCAGACAAAGCAAACATCAGTTGGAAAGGCTATGAGGTTACACAATGGCTGGCATATTTGAGAAATAGTGAGAAGAGCAATTTTTCTGGAGCAAAGTGGAGGAAGGGGAGAGTATACAGTGATGGGGTGCAGACGGGAGATAATTGTAAGGCATTGTGAGGATATTGGATTTCACTCTGAAAAAAAGAGGCAAGTTATTGAAAGATTTAGAACAAAAGAATGGTAGAAACTGCTTTGCTGCTGCTGCTAAGTCGCTTCAGTCATGTCCGACTCTGTGTGACCCCATAGACGGCTGGCTGCCCACCAGGCTCCGCCATCCCTGGGATTCTCCAGGCAAGAATACTAGAGTGGGTTGCCATTTCCTTCACCGATGCATGAAAGTGAAAACTGAAAGTGAAGTCGCCCAGTCATGTCTGACTCTTAGCGACCCCATGGACTGCAGCCTTCCAGGCTCCTCCATCCATGGGATTCTCCAGGCAAGAGCACTGGAGTGGGTTGCCATTGCCTTCTCTGAGAAACTGCTTTACAGTAGTGTTCTAACTGATATCCCTTGTTTCCACTGTGTATCCCTGTTGGGGATCCCTGTTGGGAATATCAGTTAGAAGACAACTGCAATCATCCGGAGAAAACAAAATGGTGCCTTGGAAAAGAGAGGTGGCTGTGGAAGTGGCAAGAAGTGGTAAAATTCTAAATAAATTTTGAAAAAACTAAAAAGATTTTTCTAACAGACTAAATGTTGGACAAAAGAAAACAGGGATAAATGAAGAACTTTGAGGATTTATGTCCAATCAAATAGAATGAAGTTGTCATTAATTAAATTGAGGAAGTCTGTGAGTGGAGTAGGTTTTGAAAAGAAAACAAGAAAACCAAGAATTTTATTTTGAATGATCCTATCAGATATGTATTGGTCATCCAAGTGGAGATATAGGCAGGCAGTTGGTATATGTGTATGGAGTTAAAGGGAGAGCTATGGCCTGAAACTATACATTTGGGAATCAGAGATTTATAGATGGTATTTAAAGCTGTGAAGTTGTATGAGATCATCTAAAGAGTGAGTGCAGATGAAAAGAGAGTTAAGAACTGAGTTCTAGCGTATTCCACATTTGGCTCAGAGAGTAAAGAATCTGCCTGCAATGCAGGAGACCTGGGTTTGATTCCTGGGTTGGGAAGATCCCCTGGAGAAGGAAATGGCAATCCACTCCAGTATTCTTGCCTGGAAAATCCCATGGACAGAGGAGCCTGGTGGGCTACAGTACATGGGGTCGCAGAGTCAAACATGACTGAACAACTAACACACATACCACATTTAAAAGCCTAAGTGATGAAGAGGGATCTGGTAAAGGAGACTAATAATCATAAGTGGTCAAGTAAGAGTAAAATCAGGAGATTGCAATGTTCTGGAAGTTAAGTGAAAATAGTATTTCCATGAATATGTAGTGGTCAATTGTGTCAGACACCAATGTTAGATAAGGTGGAGAATGGACCACTGGGCTTAGCAATGAAGAGCTCATGGGCGACCTTGACAACACCAATGTCAATGAAGTTGTGGGTTTTACCTAACTGCATTGGATTTAGGAGAAAAGTGTCAGTGAAAGTGTTAGTCACTCCATCGTGTCCAATTCTCTATGACCCATGGACTATAGCACGCCAAGCTCCTCTGTCCATAGGATTCTCCAGACAAGAATACTGGAGTGGGTTGCCATTCCCTTCTCCACGGGATCTTCCCAACCCATGGATCAGACCTGGGTCTCCTGCATTCCTGGCAGATTCTTTACCATCTAGGGAAAGGATGGTAGGGAAGCCCTTAAGAGAGTATAAGGACAAAAGAATTGGAGTTAGTCAATGATTACAGTGACTGCTCTTCTGAAGGAGTTTTGCTCAAAAGTGGAGAAGTCATCTCAGAAGCACAGTCAATTATTCATAGAATGCGTATGTAATGGGAACATAGTCATTGGATATGGAGAGTAGATGTGAGGGAAAAACATCTATTTCTGCTTTATTGACTATGCCAAAGCCTTTGACTGTGTGGATCACAGTAAACTGTGGAAAATTCTGAAAGAGATGGGAATACCAGACCACCTGACCTGCCTCTTGAGAAATCTGTATGCAGGTCAGGAAGCA
>SJXQ01003996.1:45451-59966 GCA_006408695.1 Aepyceros melampus
CCGAAGAATTGATGCTTTTGAACTATGGTGTTGGAGAAGACTCTTGAGAGTCCCTTGGACTGCAAGGAGATCCAACCAGTCCATTCTGAAGGAGATCAACCCTGGGATTTCTTTGGAAGGAATGATGCTAAAACTGAAGCTCCAGTACTTTGGGCACCTTATGCGAAGAGTTGACTGATTGGAAAAGACCCTGATGCTGGGAGGGATTGGGGGCAGGAGGAGAAGGGGACGACCGAGGATGAGATGGCTGGATGGCATCACAGACTCGATGGACGTGAGTCTGAGTGAACTCCGGGAGTTGGTGATGGACAGGAAGGCCTGGGTACTGCGATTCATGGGGTCGCAAAGAGTCGGACACGACTGCGCGACTGAACCGAACCGAGATGTGAGGGAGGAAATACACATTTGCAGTTTGAACTTGAGTCATGTAACTTCTCTGTGGTGTTTAATCTTATGTGTCGACTCAGCTGAGCTAAAGGATGCCCAGATAGCTAGTAAAACACACTCTCTATATGTCTGTGAGAGTGTTTCTTGAGGTGATGAGCATTCGAATAAGTAGAATGGGTAAAGGAGATTCTCTTCATCAATGTGGGTGAGCATCATCCAATCCATGGAAGGCCTGAATAGAACAAAATGGTGAAGAAAGGAAGAATTTACTCTTTTTACTTGAGTTGACAGGGCCCTGTTCCCTTGCCCTCAGTGAACAGTAACAGCAGTGCTTCTGATTCTCAGGCTTTTGACTCATTGTTGTTGTTCAGTTGCCCAGTCATATCTGACTATTTGCAACCCATGGACTGCAGCACATCAGGTCTCCCTGTCCCTCACCATCTCCTGGAGTTTGCTCAAGTTCATATTCATTGCATCAGTGATGCCAGTGACTCACATTTGTACTTAAACCAGTCCTTTGATACTCAGGCTTTCCGACCCAGACTGAATTACATGACCAGCTTTTCTAATCCTCTAGGTTGCAGACAGCAGATTGTGGGATGGGACTTTTCAGCCTCCATGAGTGCATAAGCCAATTCCTATTAAAAATAAAATAATAACCCCTCCCTTCTCTCTATTCTATTTCTTAAAGAACCCTAATATACCCTCTAAGTCAAATTTTCTTCCTCTGTAAAATGAAGAGAATAGTGGTATATGCCTATTGAGATTTGTGTTACAATTAAATAAATAAAATGCTCTATGTAAAATAGTATGCTTCCTGGTACATAGAAAGTACTCTCCAAATGATAATTATTAAGTTTTTTTTTCTTTTCTTCTTTTTTTTTTTTTTGCCTGTGCTGGGCACCCTGTATTCCTAGAATCTTAGTTCAACAACCAGGGATTGAACCCATGTCCCCTGTCGGAGTGGAAGCACAGAGTCTTAACCACTGGACTACTAGGGAAGTCACTGATGATTAAGTTTTAATAGTGCAATTTCTAGAATCATATAGTCTTGGATCAAATACCATTGAATGCATTGCTTGACTTCTCTTGGCTTTATTTCATTTATCTATAAAATAGAAATAATAATTCTCACCTACTGGGGCTAATGAGATAACACATACACAGAGCGTAGCACAGTACCTGTGTCAGCATTACTGAAAATCTCCCTCTGTGATTAGAACAGCGAAATGCATGCCCTAGAAATGATGGTCTAGAGAGAGGAAAGGAATAATATGGAGTAGGAAGCACAGATTTTGATTGTTCTAATTAACTCCCTGAGGTTGGGCAAATCAATCCACTTTTGCAACAGGAAGACAATATTATTCATATTGCCCGCTCTTTATTGTAATTTTCAGAATACCTCTGGATAATATAGTGAAACATAGGACCTAACCAAATGCTGTGTAACAATATGAGTATTATCTGAATTATAACAATGCCTATGCCTGGACAGGGCCAGCATTAAAACTCATGTACAATATCCCAGGATAATGAAATACATAAACATAATTAGTTTGTGAAAGGAGATGGGGAAGGCAAGTACGTCAAGAAATTCTGGCTGAGGGAGGAACTCTACTGCCTACTTTCTCCCACACAAAAAAGCATAAGTTATCAATGTTGACAATTCAGTTAGATATAGGCATTCAATTGGGTAACTATTCTGTGCAGGTTCCATTTTAGGTTCTACAATACAGACTGCCAGGTAAAAGAGATTGAAAAAAATTAAACTCTAATTCAGTATAAGAAGTGTGATAATAAAGCTATGAACAAAGCAAGGGGATGGAAAATAGAAATAGTAACTTCAAGTAGATTCCTTTTTTCTACATTTCTATTTCTGGGAACAATGCTGTTTCTTGAATGAACTATTGATCCCACCATTTGAGCTCCATTTGGGCAAAGTGTGTTATGTTTGTTGTTTGTCTCTCTAGTGCCCGGCACAGAGCAGATTCTCAAGGTCTACCTCAAGAAAGGAAAAGGGGAGAGTAGGAAGCAGGGACAAGGGAGGGAAGGTTGATAGCAGATAAAAGATGTGGGACTGTTCAAAGATAAATGAAAGAGTCTGCATATTTTATGCAATCTTCTCGGCAAGAGGCCCCAAATGGGCTATTTTCAGAACTGCTTTGTGAATCTTGGGCTGCATTTTTGCTAAATGGCTTGGTTTGGCTGAACAACTGTGGCTCCTGTACATATGCAAAGAGGAACAAATATGAACAGTAACTTTTTATTGTAATAACAATTCAAAGTGACACATCAGCATCTGGATGGAAATTTCTCCAGCTGCACAGCTCATTCTTTATTGTAAGCAAACTAATCATTTCAGCCACAGAACAGGCTTGAGAAGTGGATAGAGACTTTAGTGGAACATCATAGGTTCAGCAAATGACCATCCCTCTCTCTTTGAGCAGAGAACAGGAAATTCTCACGTGGAGACATCTTAGTGGAAAAAGCACTGCTCTGGCACCAAGCAGCCATGTTATTGAAGCCTGGGTTTACTACTTACTATCTGGGTAACCTTCTATAAGCATATAATTTTTGAGCCCTAATTTCCTCATCTGTAAGCTGACAAGAATAATATTTATCACAAAGTAGTGTTGAGTAGAAAACAAAATAGTGCATGAAGTGCAGTTAACAATAGGCCCAGTCGAAATGCACTCAGGGCACTGTAAGTGGTAGCCTTAAAAAGAAGATTATTCCTGCTAGGTTTAAAAATAAGATATTTACACAGGACAGACTATAAGTTATATGAAGGGAAAGATTAGTTTGGCTCACTACCAGATCAGAGAACAGAACAGGAAATTGACAATTGCAATGAATGACTGAGATGGATAAAACTTGCTATCTTTAATTTCATGCCCTCATGTTTTCAATAACTATTTCCAACATAATACATAATATAATTCACATAGGGGATTGGAATGCAAAATTAGGAAGTCAAAAGATACCTGGAGTAGCAGGCAAGTTTGGCCTTGGAGATCAAAATGAAGCAGGGCATAGGCTAACATAGTTTTGCCAAGAGAACACACTGGGCATAGCAAACACGCTCTTCCAATGACACAAGAGACAACTCTATACATAGGCATCACCAGATAGTCAATACTAAAATCAGATTGATTATATTCTTTGCAGCTGAAGATGGAGTAGCTCTACACAGTCAGCAAAGACAAGACCTGGAGCTGACTGTGGCCTAGATCATGAGCTCCTCATTGCAAATTTAGGTTTATTTATTTATTTATTTTTCAATTAACTTACAATATTTTATTGCAAATTTAGGTTTACATTGAAGAAAATAGGGAAAACCACTAGGCCATACAAGTATGATCTAAATCAAATCCTTTATGGTTACACAGTGGAGTGACAAATAGATTCAAGGGATTAGATCTGATAGAGGGCCTGAAGAACTATGGACAGAGGATTGTTACATTAAATAGGAGGCATTGAAACAAACCATCCCAAAGAAAAAGCAACACAAATCATCCCACCCGCTCCCTCTCCCACAGAGTCCAAAAGACTGTTCTATATATCTGTGTCTCTTTTGCTGGTATGGGGAGGGAGGTGGGAGGGGGGTTCAGGATGGGGAACACATGTACACCTGTGGTGGATTCATGTTGATGTATGGCAAAAACCAATACAATATTGTAAAGTAATTAGCCTCCAATTAAAATAAATTTAAGTTAAAAAGAAAGAAAAAGAAACACAAGAATGCAAAATGGTGCCTGAGGCCTTACAAGTATCTGAGAAAAGAACAGAAAGAAAGGCAAAGGAGAAAGTGAAAATTATACTCAACTGAATGCAGAGTTCCAGAGAAGAGCAAGGACAGAGATGAAGGCCTGCTTAAATGAACAGTGTAAAGAAATAGAGGAAAACAATAGAATGGGAAAGACTAGAGATCTCTTCAAGAAAATTGGAGATACCAAGGGAACATTTCATGCATAGATGTGCACAATAAAGGACAGAAACAGAAAGGACCTAACAGAAGCAGAAGAGATGAAGAGGTGGCAAGAATACACAGAAGAACAATACAAAAAAGTTCTTAATGACCAAGATAACCAAGAATTTGTGGTCACACCAAGAACAAGACATCCTGGAGTAGGAAGTCAAGTGGGCCTTAGGAAACATTACTAAGAACATATCTAGTGGAGGTGATGGAATTCCAGCTGTGCTATTTCAAATCCTAAAAGAGGATGCTGTTAAAGTGCTTCATTCAATATGCCAACAAATTTGGAAAACTAAACAATGGCCATAGGATTGGAAAAGGTCAGCTTTCATTCCAATCCCCAAGAAGGGCAATGCCAAACAATGCTCAATCTACCATACAATTGCACTAATTTCAAATGCTAGCAAAGTAATACTCAAAATCCCTTCAAGCTAGGCTTCAACATGGAGAAGGTAATGGCAACTCACTCCAGTACTCTTGCCTGGGAAATCCCATGGGTGGAGGAGCCTGGTAGGCTGCAGTCCATGAGGTCACTAAGAGTCGGACATGACTGAGAGACTTCACTTTCACTTTTCAGTTTCATGCATTGGAGAAGTAAATGGCAACCCACTCCAGTGTTCTTGCCTGGAGAATCTCAGGGACAGAGGAGCCTGGTAGGAGGCCGTCTATGGGGTTGCACAGAGTTGGACACGACTGAAGCAACTTAGCAATAGCAGCAATGGATCATAGAAAAAGTAAGGAAATTCCAAAAATCCTCTACTTTTGCTTCATTGACTATGCTAAAGCCTTTGACTGTGTGGATGACAACAAACTGGAAAATTCTTAAAGAGATGGGAATATCAGATCACCTTACCTGTCTCCTGAGAAACCTGTATGGTGGTTATGAAGCAATACTTAGAATCGGACATGGAACAACTGACTGGTTCAAAACAGGTAAAGGGGTACAACAAGGCTGCATATTGTCATGCTGTTTATTTAACTTATTTGCAGAGTACATCATGTGAAATGCCAAACTAGTTGAGTCACAGGCTGGAATCAAGATTGTTGGGAGAAATATCAACATCATACTTTTGCTTCATTGACTATGCTAAAGCCTTTGACTGTGTGGATGACAACAAACTGGAAAATTCTTAAAGAGATGGGAATATCAGATCACCTTACCTGTCTCCTGAGAAACCTGTATGGTGGTTATGAAGCAATACTTAGAATCGGACATGGAACAACTGACTGGTTCAAAACAGGTAAAGGGGTACAACAAGGCTGCATATTGTCATGCTGTTTATTTAACTTATTTGCAGAGTACATCATGTGAAATGCCAAACTAGTTGAGTCACAGGCTGGAATCAAGATTGTTGGGAGAAATATCAACATCAGATATACAGATGATACCACTCTAATAGCAGAAAGTGAAGAGGAACTAAAGAGCTTCTTGATGAGGGTTAAAGAGGAAAGTGGAAAAGCTGGCTTAAAACTCAGCATTCAAAGAACCAAGAACATGACAGCCAGTCCCATCACTTCATGGCAAATAGATGGGGAAAAAGTTGAAACAGTGACAGATTATATTTTCTTGGGCTCAAAATTCACTGCAGATAATGACTGCAGCCATGAAATTAAAACGCACTTGCTCCTTGGAAGGAAATCTATGACAAACCCAGACAGTGTATTAAAAAAACAAAGATATCCCTTTGCCAGCAAAGGTCCGTATGGTGAAAGCTGTGGTTTTTCAAGTAGTAATGCATGGATGTGAGAGTTGGACCATAAAGAAGGTTAAGAGCCAAGAACTGATGACTTCGAATTTTGGTGCTGGAGAAGACTCTTGAGAGTCCCTTGGACTGCACAGAGATCAAACCAGTCAATCCTAAAAGAAATCAACATTGGTAGGCCTGATGCTGAAGTTGAAGTTCCAATACTTTATGCAAAGAGCTGAGTCATTGGAAAAGACCTTGATGCATTAAATGATTGAAAGCAAAAGGAAAAGAGGGTGACAGAGGATGAGATGGCTACATGGATCATCGACTCAATGGACATGAGTTTGAGCGAGCTCAGGGAGATAGTGAAGGACAGGAAAGCCTGGCATTCTGCAGTTGATGGGGTCACAGAGTCAGACACGACTTAGCAACTCAACAACAACAAATAGGTGGCACACAGGAAATTTTTCAGTAAGTGAAACTGTTCTGTTTGGCACTCTAATGGTGGATACATGACATTTTGCCAAAATTCACAGTACTTTACAACACAAAGAGTGAGCCATAATTAATATAAACTATGGATTTTAGTTAACAGTAATGTATCACTATTGATTCATCAAGTTTAACAAATGTACCAGATTAATGTAAGATGTTATTAATAGGGCAAGCAGAGGACAGGAGAAGACTAGATACATAGGAATTCTCTGTACGTTCTACTCTGTTTTTCTATAAATCTAGAACTGCTCTAAAAATAAAATCTATTAATAAAACCCCAGACACACTATAAATAAATTCTGACTGTAAATTATTCCTAAGGGAGGCAGAAAGGTGCCTCCTTAAAATGCTAGAATCTTGCCCTCTGAGAATTATTCAAAGGCCAGAACAGGCTTTAACTTACGTAATTAACAATCTGGTCTGAAGTCTGGGCTATATCTGGTCCTTGAGTGGTATTTTGACCAATTATCTCTACAAATGTTTTTAAAAATAAAGGATTAGAATCTAGGATTATTCTTTATGTTTTGCTTATTTAGTTTTGCTTTTATTTCATGCTCTAATTAATGAAGCATGTATATAATTATTCTCTAAGATTACAAACCCCTGAGAGGCCATAGATTATGTCTCCTCTTGGCTTTAAAAAATTCACATGAAACTTGCTAGTAATGATAACTTCCATGCAGATAGCCTCCTATAGTTTATGCAGCATTTCTGTATATTTATCTGTTTAGCCACTTGTTCTACACTCAAGAAACTAAAGCTCCAAGCCATTTTTTTTAACAACAAAAATCCCATGTAGGATTTTTTTTTAACAAAAACACCAAGACAGTATGTCAAAAACTGCTAGTACCTAGCCAGTATCTTCTTTTTTTTTCTTACATTTCTTTCTTGTAGTAGAATTCTAATTTTACTCAGGCTACAAAATACCATATTTTGAGCTTCTCTTACAGCTCCTATGACCATGTGACTAAGATATTTCTAAAGAGATATAAGCACCAGTTGTTCGGGAAGACATCCAGGATGAATCCTTAAAAGGGGAACTGTTGACCAAGACCAATCCTTTTGCCTGAATTCAGCTCCTTGCTTGAAACACAGAGGTGATGAATGCTGCTTCAGCAGCTGTATAGTATATTTATAAAAATTGAAAAAATATTTTAATTTTTTCTTGGAGATGAAGTGAGGTTATACTTAATGGTAATCAGTTTATCTTTCTCATTCTTTTAGGAAAATTATATTGCTTTGTATAAGATTGTCCAATTATTTTATAATTATTTAACTAGAGAAGAAATTATAAATGTAATGCTTACTAGGATACTTCAAGAAATACAAGTGATATTCGTTATTTTTCAAATATTTTTCTGTAATAGATTTCTTAAGACAAATGCATTTCCTATCCAAGTATTTCCATTTTCAGCCATGGCTTTTTCTTTGTTCAATTATTTCTCTTGGTGATAATCTCTTATGTACTGTTCAATTATTTCTCTTGGTGATAATCTCTTGTGTACTCTTTTAAAGAGCTTTCTATATAACACACACACACATACACGCACAGTGGAAACAATAATTCATACTCTATTCTACAAAGTCTTTGGACTATGCAATCCTGTTCCCAAGTTTCATAGCATTACTACTGATGATGATGGTAAATTTGCCAAGTTTTGGTGTCTCAGAATCAAAGGATTTTAACACACTCTTTGGGTAAATTATCAATTTAAAATTCACCCCCTTAAAAAGAATTTATTTTCTTTCTCCTCTTGTCCAACTGGTATCTAGGGGAAAAAATTGTGTACTCCCTGAGGCATTTGGAAACACGTAGTTCCCCTGTATGTACCCCACAAGCATGCTGTGGTGAGACCTGCCAACACAGGATGCTGACACGTGCTCATCTGTCCAACCCTCTCTACTAAAGCTACATCATTATTCCTTGCCCACCATGTTGGATATGGCACAGAAACAAACTTGGATTTAAGCTTCCTCCATCAGTCTGCTTACTTGGGTATTATCAAGTTCTATTATTCTTATCTGGGTATTTCTACAGTGATGCCCCATCCATCCTACTTTGAGTTTCCATATTGACAAGAGGACACAGGTTACATACTTTCAACATCTTTAAGCTGCCTGAGCTTTTATTCTATTTCTTAGCACTCTACAGGGACCAGAAAGAAAGGGATATCTTGAGTTTTCACTATTATTGGCTTATAAGAGCAACCTTGATGTTCAAATCAGCCAAGCTTGACCCTTGTTAGGGGGGTTAAGTTGGTGGGAACCCAAAAGTAGAAATTACCAAGGATAAAAATATATTGGTTTCATATGCCAATATATTATCTTCTTTAAATTTGTGTTTTAAAACCTACAAAAATCTCAAATACATACACAGTCTCATGAAACCTATAAAAGTTTTAAGACCTTCACATAGTGACCATCATATGCAAGACATTTTTTCAAGTCATTTTAAGAAAGGGACATAGAGCAGAAAGAACTAAGTCAGACAGATAGTTCAAGATGGCATATAAAAGAAGGGCAAGGCAAAAGATATAGAGTTGTTGTCAGCTAAAGAACAGGAAAGAAATGGAAAAAAGAGAAGTCAGTAATACACCCAGCTTTCAGAATATGTAAAATATCAAATTGAATTCAAATGTCCAAATATGAATAATTCAGTTCACTTTAGTTCATTTCAGTTGCTCAGTTGTCTCCAGTTCTCTTTGTGACCCCATGGACTGCAGCATGCCAGGCTTCCCTGTCCATCACTAACTTTCTGAGCTTGCTCAAACTCATGTCCATCAAATCGGTGATGCCATCTAACCATATCATTCTCTGTCATCCCCTTCTCCTCCTGCCTTAAATTGTTCACAGCATCAAGGTCTTTTCCAATGAGTCAGTTCTTCGCATCAGTGGCCAAACTTTTGGAGCTTCAGCTTCAGCATCAGTCCTTCCAATGAATGTTCAGGACTGATTTCCTTTAGGATTAACTTGTTTGATCTCCTTGCAGTCCAAGGGACTCTCAAGAGTCTTCTCCAACACCACAGTTCCAAAGCATCAATTCTTCGGCGCTCAGCCTTCTTCACAGTCCAACTCTCACCTCCAAACATGACCACTGGGAAAACCATAGCCTTGACTAGAAGGACCTTAGTCAGCAAAGTAATGTCGATGCTTTCGAATATGCTATCTAGATTGGTCATAACTTTTCTTCCAAGGAGTAAGCGTCTTTTCATTTCATGGCTGCAATCACCATCTGCAGTGATTTTGGAGCCCAAAAAAATAAAGTCTGACACTGTTTCCACGGTTTCCCCATCTATTTGCCATGAAGTGATGAGACCATATGCCATGATCTTCTTTTTCTGAATGTTGAGCTTTAAGCCAACTTTTTCACTCTCCACTTTCACTTTCATCAAGAGGCTTTTTAGCTCCTCTTCACTTTCTGCCATAAGGGTGGTGTCATCTGCATATCTGAGGTTATTGATATTTCTCCCAGTGATCTTGATTCCAGCTTGTGTTTCTTCCAGTCCAGCGTTTCTCATGATGTACTCTGCATAGAAGTTAAATAAGCAGGGTGACAATATACAGCCTTGACGTACTCCTTTTCCTATTTGGAACCAGTCTGTTGTTCCATGTCCAGTTCTAACTGTTGCTTCCTGACCTGCATACAAATTTCTCAAGAGGCAGGTCGGGTAGTCTGGTATTCCAATCTCTCTCAGAATTTTCCATAGTTTGTTGTGAACCCCATGAACAGTATGAGTGTTGTTAGTGGCAGCTTATTGAGTGTTAGGAAATGTTATAACAGGTGATAGGATGTGAAAGTCGAATGAAAGGCAAAAATGTAAAGAAAAAATTAAGTGGTTCATTATATGTAATTTTGAAAATATCCCTCTATATGCATCTTTCTGCAAATCTTTGTTTTCTAAGAATGAATGTTTAAAAAATTAAACATGTGGATAAGTTTAAAGAATTGGGTACATGTTCTTGGACTGTACCAATCCTCCACAACTGAGCGGTCTTCAGTGGCAGAGCTGTGGGAGATGGCAGTAGCTACAAGGGCTGTCTGGATCCTTGGCCAAGTGCCTCTGGGCTCCGTGTCAAACATGCCTGCACATCAAATGAATCATGGCTGGTGATGGTGGGGCTGGGGCCAGTAACTCATGGTTGTGGGGCCTGTGGCAAGGCTGGGGCTGTCTATCCCCTATGTGCATGTGGCCTCAGGAAACAGGGCCATCAACATGAGTCGGGGCTGGTGGCACGCACTGGCACTCAGCCACAGTGGAGGTCTTCA
The DNA here is from genome assembly GCA_006408695.1 of Aepyceros melampus. NCBI lineage: Eukaryota > Metazoa > Chordata > Mammalia > Artiodactyla > Bovidae > Aepyceros > Aepyceros melampus. The sequence goes on from SJXQ01003996.1 coordinate 56,265, forward strand.
GGTTGCCCTCAGCGGTGGGAACTGGTGCCTGCATGTGGAGTCTGGAGCCAGCAGCAGGCTGGTGCCTGTGTGATTGGTGGAGTTGAGCTGTGAGCCCTAGTTGGGTAGTGATCAAGTCAGCTCTTGGGACCAAGGCACCCACAGCAGCGCTGGCTGGAACAAATCCAAAGCATGGTGGAGTGACAATGTTGGTGCCGTCCATCCAGCGGAAAACTCTGGTGTCCTCAGTAGTGAAAACTTTGGGGCATCTGCTGCAATGGCTATGGGTTTCTCAGTGGTTAAAGATTCTGGGGTCTTCTGCAGAGTAGAACTCTAGGTTCTGCAATGACCAACACTGCAGAATCTTGGAGGTGATTTTTTCAGGGAGGATGTGAGGGCTGTAGAGGTCTTCAGTGGTAGAGGCTCCTGGGTTGTCTGCAAAGAAGGCCACTGGGAACCATGGGTACCCACTGCATGGTTGCTACTGTGTGGTGGGCTCCACCCTTCATTTTATTCACAGCTATTGGCAGACATTTCAACTATGTTAGTCTCCTTAGGTATCATGTGGGATGAACTTCATTTAGGTCCTTCCACAGTGCCTTGAAAGGGTGAAGAAGCTGGACACTCACCCTGATCTCCTTTTCCCACAATAAGAAGCACTTGCAAATCAAGGCGATCCCTCTTGGCACTGTCATGCTGGCCTGAAGCGTGGGGGTGATGAAGACAAAAGGACACTGTTCTTTTTACCTTTTGTGTGTGGTTATACTTGGATTTATTTGCTTCACTGTGTCATTCCAGCTTCTTAACTGGACACCAGAGCTCTCCTAAAGCTATTTTGGTGCACAAATAGCTGTCCAATTGTTGGTTTTTCTAATAGGATGAAGGCTGGGATCTCCTACTCTGCCATCTTCCTGACATCACTCCTGCATCTCAATTTTTTATATGCTTTTTTTCCTTCTCCACTTAAAGAATACCTACTTGTAATCTTTGCATTGAATCTCATTCCTTTGTCCTCCAGAACTATGATTTATCTCTTTTTATTTTCATTGCCTTGCACTTTTCCATAATATTCAGGAAAGATCTGTTGTTGTTCAGTTACTAAGTTGTGTTCAACTCTTTGTGACCTCATGGACAGGAGTGCTACAGTCCTTGGGAAAGGTTCAGTTCAGTTCAGTTCAGTCGCTCAGTCATGTCCAACTCTTTGTGACCCCATGAACTGCAGCACACCAGGCCTCCCTGTCCATCACCAACTCCCGGAGTTCACTCAAACTCATGTCCATCGAGTCAGTGATGCCATCCAGCCATCTCATCCTCTGTCGTCCCCTTCTCCTCCTGTCCCCAATCCCTCCTAGCATCAGAGTCTTTTCCAATGAGTCAAATCTTCGCATAGGTGGCCAAAGTACTGGAGTTTCAGCTTTAGCATCTTTCCTTCCAAAGAACACCCAGGACTGATCTCCTTTAGAATGGACTGGTTGAATCTCCTTGCAGTTACTGAACTTTTACTTTGTTGTCATAGATTTTATTCTCTAGTTTTATCCTGCTCTTCTTATGCTTCTGAAGGCCATTTGGGTGTCCCTGAGAAGTACTAAGCTTTGCTAGTAACTAAGACTTCTAATAAGCTCATCCTTTAGAAACTTTTGACATTTGTTAGTGTGGAAGAGTCTCTAATAAGCAGGCTCCAGGTAAATAGATTCAATAATTTTTGTGGCACCATGATAGTTACCTTCCTTTGAAAATTTATCCACTGGCAATTTAACTAATGTTTCCATTAACACTTTGAATGAAATACTTTTTGCTTATGGAGGGGAATGTTTTAAAATTAAGATAATTCTTTTTTTATTTAAATTTATTTATTTTAATTGGAGGCTAATTACTTTACAATATTGTATTGGTTTTGCCATACATCAACATGAATCTGCCATGGGTGTACACATGTTCGCAATCCTGAACCCCCTCCCACCTCCCTCCCCATACCATCACACCATGATAGTTACCTTCCTTTGAAAATTTATCCACTGGCAATTTAACTAATGTTTCCATTAACACTTTGAATGAAATACTTTTTGCTTATGGAGGGGAATGTTTTAAAATTAAGATAATTCTTTTTTTATTTAAATTTATTTATTTTAATTGGAGGCTAATTACTTTACAATATTGTATTGGTTTTGCCATACATCAACATGAATCTGCCATGGGTGTACACATGTTCGCAATCCTGAACCCCCTCCCACCTCCCTCCCCATACCATCCCTCTGGGTCATCCCAGTTCTTAAACGTGTCTATTCCATAATGACCAAACATTCATTTCAAATGCTCAAATACTTTGCTTTGGATATTGCATAAACACCAGAATTTCTCATAATGTGGGCACTACAGAATACATCAGAATATCATTTATGCTCATTAAAAATACATATTCCTGGGTCCCCTCCTTTGTCTATGTTTTCTGATTTTGGTGGAGTCATATCCAAGAATCTGCATTTTAAGCTTTGAAGTTGATTTCAGTGCACAATAATGGATGATAACTCTGCCTAGAACTCTGCTCCTAGAGTCTCTTCCTACACAGCTGGTGCTTTTTTAACCCCATTTGTGTGCTTGGTCCTATCTCTAACCTTGGGACCAATCTTGTTTTTAGTCTTGGGAAATTCAAAGAGATCTCATTACATATTCAGGTGACAAAGTATCAAGACACCTTGCACTGACCTTGGGTAATTACCTAAGCAATTCATGGTTGAGACTTCATTCCCTGGCTTAATGGAAACCTTGCATGCTGCAGCAGAGCATAAAAACTCAGTGGTGTATTTATTTAAAATCAACCAGCTTCAGGGGGACAGAATTAAAACAGAATTAGGAGGATTTAATTATGTACTGGTTGTATAAAACAAAATCAGAAAAGCAAGAGGAATAAAGAGCAAGAGATTGACCTTTCCTCTTCACAGGGAGAAAGGCAAGGACATACAATCAGAATATTGGACTGAGCTGCTCCTCATAAGGTGGGAGCACTTTGAAAGCCCAGGGGAACAGAGAGTTCAGTCATGCCACCATCAGCTTTTCCTCTGTCACGAAAGCAAAAGTTACCAATGAGAGAATGGAGAGAGAATATTTACTATAATCACTGTTCTGTAATGGCATTACTACCTAGAGAACTCTAGCCTCACTATTCAAAGCAGGGTGCACAGACCAGCAGCAGAAACATCACTTGGGAGCTTGTTAGAAATATGGCATCTCAGGCCTGATCCACACCTCCTGAATCAGAATTTACATTTTAGGAAGATTCCCAGGGGACTTACATGCTTATCAAAGCTGAGGGGCAGAGCTATAGGAAATTGCCTGATCTAGAAAAGCCAGGATTTCCAAAATGTGTACCATAGTATTGCAGAAAGTCTTTAAGGTAAAAGAACACAGAAGTTCAGTCACATATCCATTGAAGAGTAAATAAAAGTTGCTGAATTGAAATTAAGAACAGCATAGGTAATCAAATTCAACAGAGGCATGGTATATACCATCATAATGTTTAACAAATATCTGATACACAGTAAGCTGAATGCATGGATCATATATGAGACAATAGCACTCTTACAGCTGCTAGACTTCAACAAGTTTGACTCAGAGATGTAAATCATTAAATATGTGATTGTAAGTTCAGACTTGTCTTACTATCAGTTCAGTTCAGTCACTCAGTCATGTCCAGCTCTTTGTGACCCCATGAATTGCAGCACACCG